>JAJQKJ010001294.1:0-198673 GCA_029574335.1 Rana kukunoris | reverse complement strand
TTCTTTACGCTAATGCTCCGCAACTTATGGAGCAGGTGCTTTTGATAAGGCTCTTGCAAGAGCCTTATTCAGAAAGCACCTGCTCCATAAGTTGCGGTGGTGTAGCGTAAAGTGTCCGGCCTAAGGGCACCTAATTCAAATTACTCATGGGGGGGGCATGATTCATGTAAATGAATCATGACCCCACGTAATTTACGTTTTTTCTTAACGGCGCATGCGCCGTCCGTGGACGGTTCCGGTCAGCGGTCAGCGTAAATATGCAACTAAGATACGACGGTGTAAAAGACTTACACTGCTCGTATCTTAGCTGAATTCCGACGTATCTTGTTTTCTGAATACAGAAAAAATATACGCCGGCGCAGAATAGACTTTACGTTGCGTATCTATAGATACGCTGACGTAAAGACTATTTGAATCTGGCCCTATATCTTGGTTCAGATGAAAACCTGAAACCACCTTGGGTAAGAAATTCGAGTGCGGCTGCAGCACACCCCTGTCTTCATGAATAATCATATACGGTTTTTACACGAAAGAGTCGCCAATCATGATATCTTCTAGCGAGGGATGACTACAGAAAAAAAAGCATCAGATTCAACCGCAGTGCACCCTGAACAAAGATTCAAAAGGTACATAACAGGGTGTTCCTCCCCCTTGATAATCTAGGACAGTACAGCTCCTAACCCCACATTTGACGCATCTGTCTGAACCACAAAGTCCCGTGAAAAATCAGGCGAATTTAAAACTGGCTGACTACATAAGGCCTGTTTTAAAGCCTGAAAAGCTGTTTCTGCTTCGGGAGTCCATTTGGTCATGACAGACTCCTTCCCTTTGGTCAAATTGTTCAGAGGAGCAGCCTGTGAAGCAAAATGGGTGGGGGATAAAGCGGCCATAATAACCCACGATCCCCAAAATGCACGACGAACCTGTTTCTTGTTGGCGGGACGTGGCCAATCCTGAATAGCCTCAACTTTGTTTATTTGGGACTTGATTAGACCTCTTCCAATGGTATACCCCCAGATACTTTGCCTCTTATAGCCCAAGGGTACATTTTTTTGGATTGGCTGTAAACCCGGCTTTCCAGATGGAATCCAACACAGCCTGAACTTTTGGTAAGTGTGAGTACCAATCCTCACTGTGGATAACAATGTCATCGAGGTATGCAGCAGCATAGGCTCGATGAGGCCGAAGGGTCTTATCCATGGTGCATTGAAATGTGGCGGGTGCATTCTGTAACCCAAGAGGCATCCTCCGATATTGGAAAGATCCGTCTGGAGTTACAAATGCTGTTTTTTCCCTGGCCGACTCCGAGAGAGGAATTTGCCAATAACCTTTGGTCAGGTCTAATGTCGTCATGTACCAGGCAGTGCCTAGGCGATCAATCAGTTCATCTATGCGGGGCATAGGATAGGTGTCAAACTTAGTGATTTTATTCAGGCGGCAAAAGTCATTACAAAAACGCCAACCTCCACCTGGTTTGGGCACTAAGACAATGAGACTGGACCAATCACTATTTGACTCTTCTATCACCCCCAGCTCCAGCATTTTTTTAACTTCCTGGCAAATTGCCTCTTGCCGGGCTTCTGGAATTCTATAAGGCTTCAACTTGACCGTATCCCCTGGTGTGGTGATAATGTCATGTTCAACTCCGGAGACCCAACCTGGCAGGTCTGAAAATTTCTCCCTATGACGGAGCACAAAATCTTTACCCTCCTGTTGCCGAGTTTTAAACAGAGTCTCCGCTATCCCAACTTCAGGGACAGCCAGCTTAAATGGAGCAGAAAATCGGGTTGTCTTAGCGACCAAGGACTCTCTATACTTCCATGGTTTCAACAAGTTCACGTGATAGAGCTGCTCAGGTTTTCGTATTCCCGGTTGGCTTATTTTAGAATTCACCACCCCCATTTTCTCCAACACTTCATAGGGAGCCTGCTAGGAATTTACTTTTGACCGTGGGGACCAGCACCAACACCCTTTAACCAGGTGCAAAGGAACGGACCTGGGCCCCACGATTGTAAATCCTTTGTTGAGCCAACTGGGCTTTGCCTAAATGTACCTTCACAATCGGCATCACTTGGGCAATTCTATCTTGCATTTGTGCCACATGTTCAATCACACTTTGATGAGGGGAACTCTCACTCTCCCAGAAGCTCGCTGGGATCCTCATTCTGCTGAGAACCTCGGCCGTGTGTACGGTTTTCGGCGAGCATCCCGTCAGGCGAGCAGGTTCTCTATTTTCTCGACGGCCCATCGGGATTAATGTCTCGTCGCCTTTCCCGACGGGCTGGTCGCCGAATCTGACAGCCGGGCGAGAACTTTGACGGGCGGAACGATGTGTTCCGCCCGTCGAGGTTCTCGTACGTGTGTACGCGGCCTGAGTCTCTGTTTATTCTGCCACAAGGACAAGGAAGGGCCAGGCAGAGTCAAAATCCACTATTGCAAGATGGATTCGACAAGTCATTATTCAGGCCTATGGTTTAGAAAAGAAGATCCCTCCTTTTCAGGTGAAAGTGCACTCGACTAGAGCAGTTATATATATACGATGGTGCCTTGGGGGGGATCGGGGGTCTGATCGGACCCCCCCCCCGTACATGCGGCGGTCTGCGCGGCTGCAGGAGCGATCCGACAAGAGGGGGCGGCTATTCGTTTTTGTCCGCCCCCTCCGGATCGCTCCCAGCCAATGCGCGCGCCCGCCCGCCCTGTCACTTCCTCCTCCTGTGTAAACACAGGAAGGAGGAAGCGATGTGATCTCTCCCCTCAGCGTTTTTTTCAACCACTGCTGAGGAGAGAGCACAACACAAGTAAGTCTGCAGTAACACTACACTTACACACAGACATATAAACACATTTAACCCCCGCGATCGCCCCCCCCGTCACAGTCACATGCCCCCCCGTCACATGTATGATTACTGTATTTAGTGTCAGTGTGACAGGCATTGTGACAGTCAGTTAGTGTTAGGTCCAGGGTAGCCCCCGTACCCCCCCTAATAAAGTTTTAACCCCTTGATCACCGCCCTAGTTAACCCTTTCACTCCCTATTGCCAGCATCACTAAGCGATCATTTTTCTGATCGCTGTATTAGTGTCGCTGTTCCCGCTAGGTAGCAAATTTTTTTTTATAGCGATTTTTTTTTACTAAAGACATGTGGCTAAATAAATTTTGGCCTAAATGTTTGACTAAAATTTAGTTTATTGATTTTTCTTATAACAAAAAGTAAAAAATATAGATTTTTTTTCAAAAATGTCGCTCTATTTTTGTATATAGCGCAAAAATAAAAATCGCAGAGGCGATCAAATACCACCAAAAGAAAGCTCTATTTGTGGGAAAAAAAGGATGCAAATTTTGTTTGGGAGCCACGTTGCACGACCGCGCAATTGTCTGTTAAAGCGACGCAGTGCCGAATCGCAAAAACCCCTTGGGTCATTTGGTAGCATATTGGTCCGGGTCTTAAGTGGTTAAAACTGCTTGCGGATCTATTGTAAAAAAAAAATGCTTGCGGCTTTAATGTAATGTCGGGTCCCGGCAATATTGGTGAAAATCATTGCTTTTTGGATAACATAGGGAAAGGTTATCACCGCTGTAACATTTGTTTTGCTGTATGTGCCCCTGTTCAGAAGATTTCACCTTACTTTCTGGCCCAATGACAATTGGATTTAGAATTTTTTTTTTTTTTTTTAGGGAAACAAGGATTGGTGATAAAACATCAGTGGAGTGGAGACACCTTTTTCCCTCATATTAACTCTGCAGAAATGTGGGCCTTAGGTGTTGGTGGTACCAGAACACTGTAAGCCCTCACAGTTACTCTTGTTGGGCACTGGAACGGGCCCTGCTGTGAAATATTAGATCAAGAATTGTAATGATATGCCCCTGTTGAAAATGGTCATAAAAATTGGGCCTTTGGTGGTGGTGTGGTGGTGCTGCCACAACACTGTAAGCCCTCACAGTTACTCTTGGTGGGCGCAGGAACGGGCCCTGCTGTGAAATATTAGATAAACAATTGTAATAACATGCCCCTGTTAAACAAGGGCATAAAAATTGGGTCTTAGGCACTGGTGCCACAACACTGCAACCCCTCACAGATACTCTAGTTAAGCGCAGGAACAAGCCCTGCTGTAAAATATGACAGCCAAAAATTGTATTACACGCCCCTGTTAAACAGGGGCAGAAAAATTGGGTCTTAGCCACTGGTGGTGGTGGCCAGAACCAAAAAATATTCTTACAAGCTATCAACATGAACATTGAGGAAGAATAGGATAGTCACTCAGCATAACAGGATAGTTACTCAGCATCAGCATAGGCAATCTTGAAGGGATTTCACATTCATAAAAAAGTTATTTGTTACATCAGCATCAGGTGCTTGGTAGCTGGTGATCCTGGTGATTTTTATGAAGGTGAGCCGATCCACCAAGTCGGTGGACAGGCGCACACTGTGATTGTTTACAAAGCCTCCAGTAGCACTGAATGTACTAAGAAAGAGAGTTTAACCGCTCAGAGATCCAGAGAACTGGAAGGTGGAACCCAACGCCTGGGTGCCGGCACTGCAATAATATGCAAAATGTGTAGAGAAAAACCGGGACGGCCGCACTTCAAAAAAATGTTCCTTTTTAATAAAACTGGTCACAACATGAACATATCACAGCAAAAAATCAGATAAAAGAGCTGACGCGTTTCACACTATCATACAGTGCTTATTCATAGCTGAATGTGCATAGCAAAGAAAAATAAATGTATACTCTATTCAACAAAGAAAACAATTGTGTAAACGCCCTCAATGCTAATGAATTAGCATTAGCCCCTGCGCCGATCTAACTGCGCATGCGCCGGCCGTAAAAATAGCCCAGTGTGCATGCTCCAACTCACGTCGGAAAAACATTGTTGAATCTGACATGAGCGTCATTTACGCCACTACCTATTCGCAAACGACTTAGTAAAACGACGTAAACGTCAGAAAAAGACGACGCTGTCCCGACGCCATACTTAACATGGCATACGACGGATCTTCGTAAACGTACCCCTCATATAGCACGGGTAAGTTTACGCTTACGGAAACAACGTAAACGACGACGAGGCGGCGCAAAAACATTTGTGAATCGGCGTATCTGTCTCATTTGCATAGTCAAATGAGAAATCGACGTAAACTCCACCTTGCGGCCGGCGGAACATTACATTTAAGATCCGACGGTGTAAGATTATTAGGCCAGTCGGATCTTAGCGTAAATCCGGCGTATCTTAGCGTAAATGATATGCCGGCGGGAAATTCGAATTATGCCGGTGTATATGTAGATACATCAGCGTAATTCCTTTCTAAATCTGGCCCTAAGTATCTAGATTTATATTGAATTCAAAATCAAACTTAGATTGGAGTGCTTTATAGCAATTAAATCAAATAAAGCACAAAGCATATATGGCCATTTATTGCCAAAAATGCAAAGCCAGACTGAATTATGTGTATGCTTATAATTCTAGTCAAATGCAATGATTGTATGAGTGAACTAGAAAACTAAGAGTACATTTTTCTCTCAAGAGCGCGTAGTGTAGTGTGAGCGGCTGCAGATGAAATTTGCCATTGTAAAGTTCTCAATGTCGCAAATTGCACTGAATGTGCATTCCAAAAGAATGCTGGATGCAGGACAGGCCAGTAGCTCAATTGCATACTGTACAAGCCCTGGCCAGTGATCCATCCTCAAGACCCAGTAACCCAGAGGATTTTCGGTTGGAAAGGTCTCCAAGTCTGATCATGCCCCTAGGTATTCCTGCACCATGTAAATCAGACACTGGCTATAGTTGCTGAAACGGATCAGATCTTGGGGCTGCAGACTAAAAAATTGCTCCTTCTGTGACTGACTGAAGCATCAGCAGCACGTTGTCCAGGACCAGGAATATGTAACCCCTCAGGTTCTGGAAACACATTGCAAAACTTTTCTGCAAGGCCTTCCCGAAGATATTTTATCCTCTGCTCCCTCTGCGACAGCTGGATAAGGTCCACAACCTTACCATAACATAGATCAGGGAAGGTTGCTATCCAGTAATGATCCCTCCGAATCTGAGGATCCTTTCGCAAACTTTGCAGGATCAGGGAGGCCACCATGCAGCGTAGGTTTGCTGAGGCATTCGGTCCGGAGTCCTCTGGGTCACTAAGGATGACATGATCCGCAGCCACCTCCTCCCAGCCATGTACAAGTCCATGGGTTTCTGGGGACTGTAAACGGTACCTTAAAGACTGCTGCTGATGCTGAGTTCTAGGCTACACCTTAATGCTGACACAATCCTCCTCGTCATCTTCCTCTGTGATTGACGGGCCCGCAAGAACACTGTCTGGATAAAGGGTACCTTGAGAGGTAAGGAAGTCCTCCTCTTCCTCCCTCTATTCTGCCTCAAGTGCCCTGTCCATTATTCCATGCAGATTGTGCTCCAACAGGTAGAGAAGAGGGACAGTATCACTTATGCATGCACTGTCACTGCTCACCATCCTCGTGGCCTCCTCAAATGGTGACAGGACAGTGCATGCATCCCTTATCATGAGCCACTGGCGTGACAAAAAAAAAGCCAAGCTCCCCTGACCCTGTCCTGGTGCCATAGTCGCACAGGTACTCATTGATGGCCCTCTGCTGCATGTGCAGCCGCTGCAGCATGGCCAACATAGAGTTCAACCTGGTGAGGTCAGCCAGCTGAGCACTAGCATTTTATGACCAGCTCAAGCACCGCATGGTGGCATTTATTTTCCTGAGTGCTTGCATAGTCCCTTGAATGCCTACGGAGCATCGTTGGTGTAACGGTCACGGGTTAACGCCATTTATACGATATTTCATTCCACCAACCCACAACAGCTTATCTGACACTCCAACAATCCAGCAGACACAATCCATATCAATTCCCCAGAAAACGAGACACACAGCTCTGTTCTCTGGTTCCAAACGAAAGAATATTTTAATGGTAAAACTCAGGCTTTATACAATAGAAACTAAGAGTGGACAATGGCTCAACTCCACTCACAACATGACACAAGGAGCTTGTTAGATAATGACATTCAGATGAGCTAATTACGAATCATTCCCCAGACGTCCTGACTCGGCGACAAGCTGTTCTCAACTGATACACAATACACAGACATCTGACCTTTAGAGGATGCTCAGTCACTGTCACATACCTGATGGGAGACTGAGGTGACGAGGTCGGCCTCTCTTGTATCTCCAGCCCTGGCACCGCCGGAGATGAAACAGAGAAAAAACTGTATTTTTTTCTTGAGGAGCGCTTTTAATCATGCTTGAAGTGAAAAAAAAATAATCAAAAATCCCTTTAAAAAAAGTATCTGCTGGGTGTCTATAGTAGTGGCACGTGTTTAGAAATGTCTCTGCACAACATGAGCTTACTGCTTGCGGCTTTAAAGTAATGTTTGGTCCCTGCAATAGGAATAAAAATCATGGAAAAAAAATAGCATGAGTTTCCCCGCCACCACTCCCCCCAGGTCTTTACAAGACCCAGTGCTGTTCCTGACCTCCCTGGGGCCCTAAGCAAAATCTGACGACAGTCACATGTCACATTAAAAAAAGTTGAGAAGCGGGAGGAGGGGGTGTTTTGCTGTCGGAAATGACGTTTAGAAGCCGAAAGAGGGTGCGAAAATTACTTCTCACCAGGCGGGGATTCTAGTAATTTTGGGGGCCCTTTACAGCTTTGCGTGGCCCTAAGCACCTTGCATAGTGCGCCTATAGGGAGGTTCGGCCCTGACAAGACCCTATGGCTCTATATACTTTAAACAGCAGTATACAGGCTGTGCAAACAAGACAAGGACTGTAGGTTTGTTACGTAGAATCTGAACCATGTCATACTTTGCTGCTGCATATTGCACAATTTCGTAAAGAGACCCTCAACATGACACTTGTGCCTTGTGATGAGGCCATTGATGTTCCAGTGGTGGCCCGTGAGCCTGTGGCCATGTGTCCCCCCAAAGCGCATGTGCTGTGTGGCAACAATATGTAGATTATTTTAGGGGTGTGGGGGGCCATTACAATGCCAGATCTAGGCTCAATCAATTATTTTTTTGTGAAAGCAAAAAGGGGGGTTGCCATCCGGGGGCCCCCTTTGAATAAATTCTGTGAAGAACTCCTGTTCTCTGAAAGCCTCCATTATTTGTGCAAGTCAAAATTTAGCAAAAAAAAAATAATGTCAGTCAAGCCTTAGCTTTCTCCCCATATCTAACCCACAAACTCATCCACTGATCATAAAGTCTAAAAAACAAGCTTCGTATCGTCGTATTGCACGATCGTTTTCCCGACGTTTTCTACCGACTGTAAACGACGTTCTCTATCCCTTTATACACTGCGCATGTGAGAAGCTCCACACGTTTCCACGCCCATGACGTTCGTTCTAGGTATTGCCAAGCCCCTTTTTAGTCGGTCAATGTGGAGAGGAGTCTGAAGACATAATGGAGGAGAGACAGCAAGCTGCAACCAGGCAGGAGACAGGCCAGACACACACCAGGAGGAGCAGGAGGTACAAAGCCACCAACATGAGCTTTGAAGAGATGGTTGAGATGGTGGCTATTTTAAAAAAGGAGGACTATGACGGCAAAAAAGGGCCTTACAAAAACCCCAATAAACTAAAGGCCCAGATTATGGATAAGGTACAGAGGAGTATCCATGCAAAATTCGGGGTGCAGAGGTCCAGGGAGCAGTTGCGCAAGAGATGGAGTGATTTGAAAATCCGAGAGCCAGTGCAGATGGAGAGAATTCGAAGAGTCCTCAGAAGACGTAAGTAATTTTCATGTGTACTCTGAATTCTTTTTTTTTAATTATTATTATTTTGTGGCATGTGCTTTTTATCACAGGTTGTGTATATATACAGTTGAAGAACAGATGTTTGAAGGTTCATGTTTGTGTGGGCATAATAATTGGTTGGTCATTCTATTTAAGACCTTTTTATGTAAGACCATTTTTTTAATTAATGTAGAATGATGTGTTATTAAGTTGATTTAAATAATCCAACTTAAGTCAATATACATTAAAAGGAGAGTATGCTCAGCAAAGCAGTTGATTACACATATGCACTCAGTAGCACAAGAGTTGGCATGGCTGATCCGCCCTATAGGCTCACTATGCAAGCCGCTTAGGGCCCTGCAAAGCTGCGAAGGGCCCCCCAAATAACTAGAGGCCCCCGCCTGGTAAGAAGTGATTTTCGCCCCCAACCCCCGCTTGTCAACTCGCTGGCTGCATGGGAGAAGAGGCAAGAAGTCAGCACCCCTTGCTTCTCAATTTAATGTAAGATGTAATTTCAGACAGCAGAACACCCCTCCACCCACTTCTCAACTTTCTTTAATGTGACATGTCACTGTCATTAGCGCCCCCCGCTTCTCATTTTTAATGTGCCATGTCATTTTGCTTCGGGCCCCAGGGAGGTCAGGATCGGCACTGAGTGTTGGTCACAAGAACAACCTAGTTATTTAGTATTTCAATTTCAATAATTTTTATTGAATTTCAAGAACTTACAAAGAGAGGAACAGGACATACAGTAAGAATAAACTATAGATCATGATAGTTCCTTCAAAAAAATAAACAAGCAATCAAGTTGACTGATGCTACAAGGTACAAAACCATTAGAGAACATTACATCCTCCGCATTAAATCTAGTAGCAGAGCAAGTGGCCAAGACGACGCCCCCTCCCTCCCCCGGCACCCCCCTGGGAGCAAAACTGCGCAGAGGGGTGGAGGGCGACGACACCCACCCTATGTCTAACATAAACCTCATAGCTATATATAATGGGTACAGTAGAGGAACCCTAAAAATAATATAGAACGAAATATTGATAAGAAAGTAATGAAATAACATGTGTAAACAGAATAAAGCAAAATGTCAAATAAAATAAAACGTCAAAGTGTTGTTCAGCGTATAAATCGAACATCAGCTATTGTAACTCGAGCTGTACCACTCAGTCCACATGAACCAGTGGTTCTTCATAGTATCATATTTCCCCTGAGAGGCAGCAAACATTAATTCGTAGGAGGCATGTGTATTAGTAGATTCAATAACTTCCCTCAGCAAGGGTAGAGCTGCATCTCTCCAATGCCGCGCAATGCATAGCCTAGTGCTCAGGAGGATATGGGTAATTATGGTTCTTACCGGGACAGGCACTAATTCTAGGCCCAGAGACAATAATGCCGCTTCGGCTGAAGGGGGAATCTGGGTACCTGCAAATCGAGAGATTAGGCCATAGACACTCGCCCACAACCCCCGAAGGGAAGGACAGGCCCACAATACATGGTGCAATGTCCCCACCTCCCCGCAATGTCTCCAGCATAAGGGGGACATTTCGGGATCCAACTTAGACAAGCGATATGGTGTTAAGTACCACCGCACCAATATCTTATGGGACAGTTCCCATAGGTTGACACTTTTAGTCGCAGAGAATGTACAGCGTAAAGCAGTTTGCCATTGATCACTAGTAAACTTTGTTCCCAAATCACGCTCCCACGCTTCTAGGTTCGAACTTTTAATAAAGACGGTTTTGTTATTTAAGAGATTGTAAAATAGTGAGATCCCCCTAATATTAGTTGTAGGGTTGGTGAGATAAAGTACCGCTCGCCAAGGTAAAAATACGGACAATAGAGGTGACTTCCTGAGGAAATGAGTTATTTGGAAATGTCTGAAGAAATCTCTATTGTCCAAGCCGTATTCCGTTTGGAGATTTCGAAACGATTTAGGAGTAGGACCGGACATCAGGTCTCCGACTACCCTTAGGCCCTTGGCCATCCACCGCGTAACGGATATGCCCGGGATGATCAAAGGCAAACAGGAGATGGGGATGGGAAGAGGTTTGAGCACTTGATCTACAAACTTGTGGGAAGTAAACATCTTCCATGTATGTATAGTAGCCACAATTGTGGGTGAGAGGTGAGTAGGGGCCAACGTGCATAGATGACTAGCTAGTAACATGTCAGATAAGTTAGCAATTGGGGCTTGTGCCATCTCCAGCTGCAACCATCTTGAAGTGGGCCCATGTACAAACCATGACCTGGCCTGCGAGAGAATTGAGGCTGAATGATAATCCCTCAGTAGAACATGGCCAATCCCCCCGACTCCCCTGGCTGCTATCAGCTTTTTAAAGGAGCACCTCGCCTTCCTACCTTGCCATAAAAATGTATTTAAATAAGATTGAATCTTGGAGAAAAACGACGCGGGGACTGGAATCGGCAGAGCCCGGAAAAGGTATAATAATTGCGGTAAGACCATCATTTTGAATGTGGCTAAGCGGCCGGACCAAAGCAACTCCACCCTTGACAAATCCTGTAACATCTTGGTCATGGACCCAAGGAAAGGGACATAGTTAGCTGAAAACAATTCACCACTTGTTGCTGTTAGGGAGATCCCCAAGTATTTTAGCCCATTATCATTCCAGGAATAAGGGAATCTAGCAGCGAGCCTACCCCATAAGGACCGATCAATACCTATTCCCATTAGATAAGATTTACTCTTGTTTACTTTGTAGTAGGACAATTTGTTAAACAGTCCTAGAGCCTCGTGAGCCGAAGCCAGGGAAGTCTCCACGCCGGTCAGAATTAAAATTATGTCGTCTGCGAACAGACTGATGGTGTGGATAGAATTTTGGATAGGGAAACCACAAATGTCAGGGTGGGAGCGTATATATATTAGTAAGTTAAAAATTAATGGGGATAACGGGCACCCTTGCCTAGTACCATTGGAGATGGCAAGTGACCTAGACAGTACCCCCGAAACGAGCACTCGGGCGGAGGGGTTGGAGTACAGAGCTAGGATTGCGGACAGGATGGGGCCTGAATAGCCAAACCTTCTCAATACCTGGGCCATGTAGTCCCAATGGATGCGATCAAAGGCCTTCTCTGCGTCCAAGGCCAACAGCAGAGAAGGCCTTTTGTGCAAGTTGGCCAAATGTATAATATTCACCAGCCTGCGAGTGGCATCGGAGGTCTGACGCCCCTTGGTGAATCCTGTCTGATCAGGGTGGATGAGTAGGGGGAGAATATCTAATAGACCAGTAGCTAAAATCTTGGCATATATTTTCAGGTCTAAATTTAGCAGTGATATTGGCCTGAAATTTGGAGGCGTGGAGGGGTCCTTCCCCGGCTTCGGCAGAGTCACAATAATAGAGGACAACATTTCAGAAGGAAAGGCGGCAGAGGCAGCAGCAGCATTAAACAAACCCTCCAGATGAGGAACCAAAACAGACTTAAAGGTTTTAAAGTAATCTCCCATAAAGCCATCAGGGCCCGGGGCTTTGTTGTTTGGAAGAGAGTCGATAGCTTTACTTATCTCCTCCCTATTGAAGGGCGCATTCAGTTTTGATAGCTGGTCTTGGGACACAGAGGGAATGTGCAGATTGTTTAAGAATTGGTCGATAGCTGCAGGATCAGGTTGAAAGATGGTATCGTCATCTTTTAAGTTATACAGGGAACTATAATATAAGCTAAAGGCATCCGCAATATCCTGAGGATGGTAAAGTTTACAATTGGTACGTGGATGAAGGATAAATGGAATTCTGGCTTTATGGCGTACCCCTTTTATCTTATGCGCTAACAATTTACCCGCTTTATTGCCGGTGGCATAATATGTCATTTTCACTCTACGGGACGCTTTTTCAAATTTTTCCAATAGGAGAAGTCTAAGGTCATGTCTCAGTTGAACCAACCTTCGGGAAACTGCAGGGGAAGGGTTTTGCTTATTAGTTGTTTCAAGTAGAAACATTTCATCTGTCAGAGCTTTCATTTTCTGCTGCCGCTGCCTCCTAGCCCTCGCCCCCAATTGGATGAATATACCCCTAATGTACGCCTTATGGGCGTTCCATAAAACAAACTGGTCCTGCACAGAGTGACCATTAATAGAAAAATTTCTTTCAAATGTGTTTCAACATGACATTTAACCTCTACTTGCTGTAGCAAGAACGAGTTGACCCTCCACAATGACGACGCAGCGTGAGCAACCGCATCCTCCAGGGTGAGGGTAATGGAGGCGTGGTCAGACCAAGTTATTGAGTTAATAGTGGCGGCCGAAACCTTTGAGAGAGTGGGCTGATCCACTAAGAACAGATCGATCCTGGAGTAGGCTCCATGAGGCATTGAAAAGAAAGTAAAATCCCTCTCCTCAGCATGGAGACATCTCCAGGCGTTGAACAGCTCACCACCATGGATTGAGGCCGACAAACAAAGACTTGTGCGTTTGGCGCCTGAAGAAGAGTCAATACCTGGGTCTGGCGTCACGTTGAAGTCTCCACAGAGAACTAATTTACCCTTTCTATGTTTAGCCACCTTGGTCATTAGCTTGTGGAAAAAGCGGATTTGGTGCACATTTGGAGAGTATACATTGACAATAGTGAACGTGGTGTTATTAATGTCACATACTAGAAGAATAAAGCGACCTTCAGGGTCCAGAACAGACTCATGTAGGTTAAAAGCCACTGTGTCTCTTATGGCTGTGAGAACTCCCCTTGTCTTGTTAGGAGCATTGGCCTTGAAGGGGTAGTTCCCCCAAAAACCTTTTTTTTAACATTGATTGAGGCTTGTTTTGTCAAGGGGAATCGGGTGTTTTATTTTTAGAATCGAAGCAATACTTACCGTTTTAGAGATGCATCGTCTCCGTTGCTTCCAGGTATGGTCTTCGGGGAAGGGCGTTCCTATTTGATTGACAGGCTTCCGACGGTCGAATACATCGCGTCACGATTTTCCGAAAGTAGCCGAACGACGGTGCGCAGGCGCAGTATAGAGCCGCACCGGCGCTCGGCTTCTTTCGGCTACTAGTGACGCGATGTATGCGACCGTCGGAAGCCTGTCAATCAAATAGGAACGCCCAGACCAGACGATCATACTCGGAAGCGACGGAGACAATGCATCTCTAAAACGGTAAGTATTGCTTCGATTCTAAAAATAAAACACCCGATTCCCCTTGACAAAACGAGCCTCAATCAATGTTAAAAAAAAGGTTTTTGGGGGAACTACCCCTTTAAAAACATGTGGAAAACTCCTATGCGAACATACAGGAGGAGACGTCGCAGAAAAGTGGGTCTCTTGGGTACACAAAATGTCAGCTCGGTTGGATATAGCCTCATTCCACATGGACCTCCTCTTAACTGGATGGTTTGGACCATTAGAGTAGATGGATATAAGTTTCAAACCCATTTAAGCATTGAAAAAAGTGTGTGACATGGAACCAAAGTGCAAATTCAATTTTGAGGGAATGTCTCCCCCGGTGGCCAAACCACAAATGGCGGATAACAAGCTCCATTGAACAAAATGTATATATTAGAGTACTCACTAGGTGATGAAAAAACAAAAGAACTCCAGGCTTCTGGGTGCAGTGGTCCGTCATACACGATGAACACGATGATCCGAACAACACTTGTAGATGAAAAGAAAAAACACAAGAACATAAAATAAAGAAAATACCAGAGGTAAAAACAGGAACAGTTACAGAACTGGCGTTTGGCCAACAGAAACATGTGCGGAGCACAGAAGATACCCATATGCAGTGGAAAAAAGAAAAAAAACTGTGCAGGTCACAAAAAAAAGGGGTGAGTTCAGGCTCACAAGCTTTCCAGGAACATCCAGCAGGGAGAATTAAGCAGTAGGTGCTCCCTCCGGATTTAATTGTGAGATTTGGCGTTTTTATTTGTTACCGTTTTCCACACAGGCTCGGACCGTGATATGGGCCTGGAGTTGGTTTTAGGCGCAGCAGTATCCTCAGGGAGGATCCCCCACTCCTCCAACAGGGATATACCCTTCTCCAGCGATTCCACAACATGCGTACGGCCCTCCCTGATGACAGATAATTTGGCAGGATACCCCCATCTGTAAACGATCTGGTGGTTCCTCAGTACCTTGGTTATGGTGTTTAAATTCCTCCGCTTTTGTAGAGTGTACTGAAATAAGTCTGCGAAAAATTGTATGTTCTGATACTGCGAGGGAATTTGCTCCTTTTTGCGCATTTTCGCCATTAGCTGCTCTTTGGTATGAAAAAAGTGGAAACACATTATGACATCCCTGGGTACCTGTTCAGGCAGAAAAGGCGGCTTTGGTAGCCTATGGATTCTGTCTATAGTGAGATCTAGATCAGACAGGTCAGGGAGAAGCGCCTTAAATAAGGAGGCGGCGTATGACCGCAGATCCTCCTGAAGGACAGACTCAGGGACCCCCCTCATTTTCATATTATTACGTCTGCTTCTAGCTTCCATGTCTGCGAGTTTCGCTTTAATCCACTCCGTATCCCCCTCTCTCTCCTCATGCGAATCCACCAGGTCATTGATAGTGACGGCGTATTCCCCCATTTTATGCTTGATATGCTCTACTCTAGCCTGAGCCTCTACCGCCTGGATATCAGAGTGGAATCTGTGCATACATTGCATCATATCAGATTGTAGTGAGCTGCGAAGTACAGTATCCATCACAGGTTGATGGGTGGTGGGGAAGGACTCTATAGAGTCTGGGAGTTCACGTGTGTCATCCCCTGAGTCAGCAGCAGGGCTGACTGCAGACATGGCTCCCTCCCTATCCAGACTGATTTTTGCTTTGGCTGGGCTGCCTGCGGTGGGAGAGGGAGAGTGAGACTGCAGGCTATCAGGGGAGCCTTTACGGTGGGATAGTGCAGCTGACCCACCTTTGGATCCATGTGCGGTGTGCTCCGGGGTGGACGCTGCGCCGGCGCCATCTTGTCCTCTGCCACGCTGGTGAGGGGAGAAGAAGTCCGTTAATCTTTGCGGCTTCCTGATGTCCTTTCATTTGCGGGACATGATCCTTGGGGTCCACCGGGCTGGAACGCCAGGTATTGAGGTAAAAAAACTCCTCGGGGAGTCTGTATGTGCCACGATGTCCCCGCTGGTTCCCGGAGCTCCAGACTTACGCTGCCACCCGGCTCCCAAGCAAGCCACGCCCCAATAAATATTTTTGGATACTCAACAATGTCTGGCTTCCTATTATATCAATGCTGCCTAAAACACTGCAACCCCTCACAGATACTGTAATTGGAGCACAATAAAGAGGCACGTGCAAAGTATTGCATCAAAAATTGTTATTAGACACCCCTGTTAAACAGGGGCACAAAAAGTGGGCCTTAGGCACAACACAACACTGCAACCCCTCACAAATACTGAAATTGGAGTGCAACAAAGAGGCACGTGCAAAGTATTGCATCAAAAATTGTTTTTAGAAGTCCCTGTTAAACAGGGGCACAACAATTGGGCCTTAGGCACAACACAACACTGCAACCCCTCACAAATACTGTAATTGGAGCGCAACAAAGAGGCACGTGCAAAGTATTGCATCAAACATTGTTATTAGACGCCCCTGTTAAACAAGGGCACAAAAATTGGGCCTTGGGCACTGGTGGCAGAGCACAGAAACACTAAATTTCTTACTAGCTATCAGCAAGAAGAGTGAGGAGGAGAAGGATATTTCATCAGCAGCATAACAGGACAGTCACTCAGCATCAGCATACACAGTCTCAAAGGGATCTGACATTTCAACAAAAAATTATTATTCAGTAACATCAGTATCAGGTGCTTGGTAGCTGGTGTTGATCCAAGCCTGATTCATTTTGATGAAGGTCAGTCGATCAACAGAGTCGGTGGAGAGGTGCACCCTGTGATTGGTCACAAAGCCTCCAGCAGCACTGAATGTGCGTTCTGAAAGAACGCTGAAATGCAGGACAAGCCAGTATCTCAATTGCATACTGTGCAAGCTCTGGCCAGTGATCCATCCTCAAGACCCAGTAAGCTGCGGACTAAAAAATTGTCTGAACGCATCGGTCAGTCGGCCACCTTCTCCACCGCTCCATCTGTGACTCACCGAAGCCTCAGCAACACGTTGTCCAGGACCAGGATTTGGTAGTCCCCCCGGTTCTGGGAACGCGTTGCACAGACCTTTCTGCAAGGCCTCCCAAAGATGTTTCATCTTCTGCTCCCTCTGCAATGGCAACATAAGGTCCGCAACCTTACTCTTGTATCTTGGATCAAGGACAGTTGCCAGCCAGTAATGATCCCTCTCCTTGATAGCACGTACACAAGGATCCTTACGCAGGCTTTGCAGGATCAGGGAGGCCATGCAGCATAGGTTTGCAGAGGCATTTGGGGCACAGTCCTCTGGGTCACTGAGGATGACAGGATGCACAGGCACCTCATCCCAGCCATGTAAAAGTCCACGTGTTCCTTGGGACTGTAAATGATCCCTTGAAGACTGCTGCTGCTGATGCTGAGAGCTAGGCTCCACCTCCATGCTGCTGATACAATCATCCTCCTCCTCCTCCTCCTCCTCTTCCTGTGTGCTAGGTGGGCAAGCAAGCCCACTGTCTGGGTAAAGGGGGCCTTGAGAGGTAAGGAAGTCCTCCTCTTCCTCCCTCTGTTCTGCCTCAAGGGCCCTGTCCATTATTCCACGTAGCGTGTGCTCCAACATGTGAAAAAGAGGGACAGTCTCACGGATGCATGCACTGTCACTGCTCACCATCCTCGTGGCCTCCTCAAATGGTGACAGGACAGTGCATGCATCCCTGATCAAGGCCCACTGGCGTGGGGAAAAAAACCTAGCTCCCCTGACCCAGTTCTGCTGCCATTTTGGCCCGCTGCTGCGTGTGCAGCTGCTGCAGCATGGCCAACGTAGAGTTCCATCTGGTGGGCATGTCACAGATTAGGCGGTTCTTGGGTATGTTGTATTCTCTTTGGAGGCCAGTCAGCCGAGCAGTGGCATTATATGACCTCCAGAAATGCACACAGACATTCCTGGCCTGCTTCAGGACATCCTGTAAGCCCAAAAACCTGCCCAAGAACCGCTGCACCACCAAATTCAGGATATGCGCAAAACAGGGCACGTGGATGAGTTTTCCCTGTTGCAGGGCAGAGAGGAGGTTGGTGCCATTATCGCTGACCACCATTCCAGGCTTCAGCTGGCGTGGCGTCAACCACCTCTGAGCCTGACCCTGCAGAGCTGACAAAACCTCTTCCCCAGTGTGGCTCCTGTCTCCCAAGCACACCAGCTCTAGCACCGCATGGCATTTCTTGGCCTGCATTCCTGCGTAGCCCCTCGTACGCCTACGGAGCACGGCTGGTTCTGAGAAAACATCACCACAGGAAGAGGCCACAGAGGAAGAAGAAGAGGAGGGGGTATAGGAGAGAGGTGTGTCACAAACAGTAGTAGTGCTTTGGAGGCGTGGTGGCGGAACAACCTCCAAAACTACTGGACCTTGCCCTGCGTCCTTCCCAGCTGCCAGCAGAGTCACCCAATGCGCCGTAAAAGACAGGTAACGTCCCTGTCCATGCCTGCTGGACCATGAGTCAGCGGTAAGATGCACCTTACCACTGACCGCCCTGTCCAGCGAGGCATGGACATTGCCTTCCACATGCAGGTAGAGAGCCGGAATCGCCTTCCGTGAGAAAAAGTGGCGTTTTGGTACTTGCCACTGAGGTACTGCACATTGCACAATCTCACGGAAGGGGGCAGAATCTACCAACTGAAAAGGTAGCAGTTGAAGTGCTAGCAATTTCGCTAAGCTAGCATTCAACTGCTGGGCATGTGGATGGCTGGGATTTTACTTCTTTCGGTACTGCAGCAGCTGGGCAATCAGTAGATTGCCCGCATGTACTACTACTACTAGCTTGTGACACACCTATTTCTACACCTTGACTGCAGGCTTCAGAGAGGACTGGGGGGTCTAGTGGGGTTGGGGGTCCCAGAAGGGCAAGGGGGGTACGCTTTTGTCTTTGGTGTGGGTCTTTCTGATGTGCTTGCCAACGAGCTGCATGGCAGGTCGACATATGTCTGGACAAGCATGTGGTACCCAGGCGGTTGATGTTTTGGCCACGCGAGATACGCTTGCGACATATGTTGCAAATAGCAAAAGTTACGATCCAATGGACATGTTTCAAAAAAGGCCCACATCAAAGAACTTTTGCTGTACCGGTCAGACACAGCAGCGCCATGCACAAGCGCTGTAGATGTGCACTGTAATGCAGTTGGTGTGCCCTTAAGCTGACCCCTGGAGGGCATCCTGCCTCTTTGTCGATGTTCCTGTGCCTCGTCCTCCTCCTCCTCCTCCTCCTTCTCTTCCTCCTCCTCCTCCTCTCTCCTATCAGGCACCCAGATAGAGTCAGTGACCTCATCATCCACTGCCTTCTCATCACTGTCAAAAACCTGGCAGTATGCTCCAGCTGGGGGAACATCACTGCCAGATTGCTGTCCCTCTCGGCCACCCCCTCTCCCTGGACTCACATCAATGCATTCCTCTATCTGTGTTCCATCATCAGAGCCTTCAAAACGCTGCGCATCTTCACTCAGCATGTACCCAACACTGTGTTGAAACAGTACGGGGGACTCCTCAGGAGGACACGGTGGGACTAGGGAAGGATTGTGTGATGCCATTGTACAGAGGGAAGAGGAAGCCTTGGCAGATGCTTTGCCAGACAAACTAAGATCAGTCTGTGTGAGAGAGGATGAGGAGGATGAGGACGGCTTGGTCATCCAATCTACTATTTTCTCTGCATGTTGAGGCTCAACACGGCCAGCTCCCAAAAAGAAGGACGAACGGCCACGTGCTAAAGAGGATGCACTGTGTTCACCACCAGCGTTGCATCTAGATGCAGAGCCTGCTTGCCCTTGTGACTCTATGCCTCTCTTTGTTGTCCTTCCAGACATTTTAATGCATTCAGGTGTAAATAAACACCACACGTAAATGCGCTTACGTGCGATTACACAGCAAACTTGCACTTACAGTAAATGCCCTTACGTGCTACTAAAGAGAAAACTTGCACTTACAGTAAATGCGAATACGTGCTACTAAAGAGCAAACTTGCACTTACAGTAAATGCACTTACATTAAATGTGATTACGTGCTACTAAAGAGCAAACTTGCACTTTCAGTATATGCGTTTATGTGCTACTAAAGGGCAAACTTGCACTTACAGTAAATGCGCTTACGTGCGATTACACAGCAAACTTACACTTACAGTAAATGCGCTTACGTGCTACTAAAGAGCAAACTTGCACTTACAGTAAATGCGATTACGTGCTACTTAAGAGCAAACTTTCACTTTCAGTAAATGCAATTACGTGCTACTAAAGAGCAAACTTGCACTTACAGTAAATGTGATTACGTGCTACTAAAGAGCAAACTTGCACTTACAGGAAATGCGCTTAGGTGCAACTAAACAGGACACGTGCACTTACAGTAAATGCTTTTAAGTGCTATTAAAGAGCAAACTTGCACTTACAGTAAATGTGCTTACGTGCTACTAAAGAGCAAATTTGCACTTACAGTAAATGCGCTTACGTGCGATTACACAGCAAACTTGCACTTACAGTAAATGCGCTTATGTGCGATTACACAGCAAATGCGCACTTACAGTAAATGTGCTTACGTGCGATTACACAGCAAACTTGCACTTACAGTAAATGCGCTTACGTGCGATTACACAGCAAACGTGCACTTACACTAAATGCACTTACGTGCGATTACACAGCAAACTTGCACTTACAGTAAATGCGCTTACGTGCGATTACACAGCAAACTTGCACTTACAGTAAATGCGCTTACGTGTGATTACACAGCAAACTTGCACTTACAGTAAATGTGCTTACGTGCGATTACACAGCAAACGTGCACTTACACTAAATGTGCTTACGTGCGATTACACAGCAAACTTTAACTTACAGTAAATGCGCTTACGTGCGATTACACAGCAAATGTGCACTTACACTAAATGCGCTTACGTGCGATTACACAGCAAACTTGCACTTACAGTAAATGCGCTTACGTGTGATTACACAGCAAACTTGCACTTACAGTAAATGTGCTTATGTGCGATTACACAGCAAACGTGCACTTACACTAAATGCACTTACGTGCGATTACACAGCAAACTTACACTTACAGTAAATGCGCTTACGTGCGATTACACAGCAAACGTGCACTTACAGTATATGTGCTTACATGCGATTACACAGCAAATGTGCACTTACACTAAATGCACTTATGTGCGATTACACAGCAAACTTTCACTTACAGTAAATGCATTTACGTGCGATTACACAGCAAAATTGCACTTACAGTAAATGTGCTCACGTGCGATTACACAGCAAACGTGCACTTACACTAAATGCACTTACGTGCGATTACACAGCAAACTTGCACTTAAAGCAAATGCGCTTAGGTGCAAAAAAGCAAGACAATTGCAGTCACACCCTGTACGTTTAGGTGTAAACGAAACACAGCACACAGCCACAGGCAATACAACACGTTAGAGCACTGCAGCTATGCACAATCCCTTGCCTGCACAATCTCCTGCCTGACAAATACTAATAACAGATCTAGCTAAGCTATACCGTGTATAAATATATGTACAACTCCTAGGGATGTATATATATTCTCTACACACTGTAATAAAGCTAAACTGACTAGCCTGCTCTATCCAGCTGGCTAAAAAGATAATCTCTCTGTCTCTCTGACTGCTCTCTTTAACAAAGCCGGAAGGTGGCCTTTTATAGTGTGGGGCGTGTGCTAAAGCCCCGAGCCATAATTGGCCAAAGCACTCAGGCTTTGGCCAATTATGGCTCTTCGTTTTTTTGGGCGCTGTGATTGGCCAAGCATGCGGGGTCATGGTGCATGCTTGGCCAATCATCAGCGCGCAACGCCGCAGTGAATTATGGGCCGACGCGCGTCACTCGAATTTGGCGCTAACGAACCGTTTTGTTCGATTTTCGACGAACGATCGAACAGGCAATGTGCGGGTCGAACATACGCTCGTATCGAACGCAAAGCTCATCCCTAGTCATTAATAACTTTTATGTCTAGGGTCACCTTATGTCCGATAGGGCCATAGGGTGACTGAGAAATTATATCCTAAATTACAGGACAAGGGACATTACTGATAGTTCATATTGCAGGATCTTGAGATATTGCAAGTTGTTGGTTAATTGTGACCCTACCGGTCAATAATGACTCTTTTCAATGCAGAGCCCTGGCTAGTGAGTTGTTAATTGAGTCAGGCTTCTGGAAGACCTCTCATTATGTATACTGTTTATGTGTGGAATGTACTTGTCAGAGACAAGACAGAGATAATTAAATGTCTTTTAGAAATGTGTTTGAAGTTACATAGTTACATAGTTAGCTAGGTTGAAAAAAGACACAAGTCCATCCAGTTCAACCATAAAAAATAAATAAATAAACAAACAAAATAAAACACAGTACAATCCCATACACCCAACTTCATATCCACAGTTGATCCAGAGGAAGGCAAAAAACCCCAGCAGAGCGATGATCCAATTTGATGATCCCCCGAGAGGCAATCAGATTTACCCTGGATCAACTGTACCTACAAATCCTACAAATCTTAGTACTCAGTTATATTCCGTGCACTTAGGAAAGAATTCAGGCCTCTCTTAAAGCAATCTACTGAGCTGGCCAGAACCACCTCTGGAGGGAGTCTGTTCCACATTTTCACAGCTCTTACTGTGAAGAAACCTTTCTGTATTTGGAGGTGAAATCTCTTTTCCTCCAGACGTAAAGAGTGCCCCCTTGTCCTCAGTGTTGACCTTAAAGTGAATAACTCAACACCAAGTTCACTATATGGACCTCTTATATATTTGTACATTTTGATCATATCCCCCCTTATTCTCCTCTTCTCAAGAGTGAATAAATTCATTTCTACTAATCTTTCCTCATAGCTGAGCTCCTCCATGCCTCTTATCAGTTTGGTTGCCCTTCTCTGCACTTTCTCCAGTTCTCCGATATCCTTTTCGAGAACTGGTGCCCACAACTGGACTGCATATTCCAGATGAGGTCTTACTAATGATTTGTACAGGGGCAAAATGATATCTCTCTCTCTGGAGTCAATACCTCTCTTAACCTCCCTGATGGTATGATTCTGTCTGGAATTACGTACCAAAAGCGGTACAATTATTTTGCATGAACATTTGGCATTTTATACTGTAGGCTTGTAATTCTTAGGAATAACTCACTTAAATCTGTCCAAACCAGAGTCTAGTAGACAGTTTAAAACACAGAATCATAAAATTATAATATAATAAATAACTATAAATAATTATAACAAATGATAATGTAATTATAATAAAAAATATTCAATAATGTAATCAAATCAAAATCACTGAAATTTAATCAGTTGCAGAATTGTCACTGTCATTACTTTTATTTTTTTATGACAGATTTCCCCACAAAATCACTTTTGACATAAAGGGACACTTTTGGTTGCTATGGACAATCTACAGTTTGCAGGCACAAAAAAAATGTTTTTATTATGCAAATGTACACGTAGGGCACTGGGCAGACCACTAGGGACAAGGGGGGTGTGTATTTTTTACATACAGTACTGTAATCTATAAGATTACAATATACTGTATGTAATGTGTTTGTTTACATTTTTGAAATTCCCGCCGGTCTCCGCCCTCGTGCGTTGTAACCTCGCAGGGAACGGAGATCGGCAGCGCGCGGGCACTGTGTGAATTGAATGCAGGACGCCACTCGCTCACACAGCGCGGATGCATCGCTGGATCCAGGGACAAGGTAAGTACAGTACCCAGCCTGGAAAAAGGTAAGCCAGCGCACTGCAGGCTCTGCACATCCACCCCAAGCATGACTCAGGGATACCGATTTTTACATAGAAAATCCACTTAATACAAGAAAGGATTTTGCTCGCTTTGGAAACCGCAGCTTGGCAGTGCATGCCATTGTTGAGCTTATGATCAACTAAAACCCCCAGATCCTTCTCCACTACAGATCCCTACAGTTGTACTCCCCCTAGCATGTATGGTGCATGCATATTCTTAGCCCCTAAGTGCATAACTTTACATTTATCAACATTAAACTGTTGTGGATATGGTAAAAATGGCCAAAGGAAGATGATGAAATGCTTATTTCAATGCACAAACACATGCTCCACATGCTCTATATCTCATATATATATCCTATATAATTTATATGTTATTAATTGTTATCGGATTGATCATACATAGTCATAAATTGTAATGATTCTATACAACCCTTGCAATCATTGATCACATGATGTTGCTATCAGATATGTGTCACAAGGTCTGAAGGAAAAAGGAGAATCGGTCTGCAAAACAAGCTGAAATTAGATCTGTGGGAAAAAGTCCCCGTCTGGATATCGAACCGCAGAAAACCAGACATGAGACATCAGACAAAACAAATATATATATAGCATTGTTGCTTCATGCTTCTCACCATCCTAACACAAAATAGTTAACAGTTCACAAAATCAGAACGTCACAAGACTAATATTAGGTATTAATGAGCAGGTTGGATTTTCATGAATATGCACGTCATTAACCATATTTAAGTTGAGATCGAAATAAAAAAAGGGGAAGTATTTCAAACTGCAGCTTTTGTCAGTGTGAAATTATTCTATGCATGCATGCAATTATTAACTTCTTATCAGATTTGGCCAGGAAGCAGATACCAAAAACTGACAGTTTTGTCTGTCCAAATCAATATTGGCGCCCAAAGTAGGGCTTCGGGCTTCCTGATTCGAAGGACCAAGCCGATCGAAAAAGGCAGGTAATATAGCTTGCCCGAAGGTCATTTATAAGAACCTGCAAAACTCGTATCTGCAGCCTGTATATTTGTTTCCTGTTTGTTTTGTTTTGGTTTTGTCAAGCTTGTGACGGCTGTTGGGAATAAGGGGATTAATTATATAGTCACGGATGAGAATTGACGTGGTCAAACTCCTCCTGGGGGATAAATAATTGTGCTGTGAAGCACGGATGACCAGGAGGGGGCGTCAGGAGAATGCATAGTAGTTGCGTGGGGATCCCGTGAGGACCTAATAATCCTGTACTTCACTGCGGTTGTCACATATCCTGTTGGTTTATTGTTATATGTGCTGGCTTCTGGTGGGTTGATGAGACAGGCAGAACGGAATAGGGTCACAGATGCGATAACTGGCTGTGAAACGTGGTCAAACTTCTCTCAGGGTTGATGCAAAGTGTGCCGGAGAGGGGGGCGCATAGCCAGGGTATCGGGTATTCAGAGGTACATGTACATGATAATCCTGTGACAGGTGTTCTGAGGTCTCATCTTTTCATCACATCAGAAATGTCATGTCCTGAATGTGTCTGCAGGCTACTGTGGGAATTCATTCAGAAGGCTGGGGGCTGGTGAAAGTGGTAACACCAGGGTACAGGGAGGAAATTCTTGGCCTGAAACCTGTTGGTGGATGTTCCAAACTTGTTGGTGTTCAGATTAAATGTGCATTACCCTGTTAGAATTGTAGTTGGTGCATCATTGCCAGCGATTGAAGGTGAAGCTAGAGAAAGGGGATACTTACCTATTAGGTGTCCACTCCAGCCAGAACAGCTAGAGAAGTGTGAGGAGAGTGAAAAGGATAGAGTCAGAAGTTTGGGTTTGCCTCTGGGACAAGTAGATGATATTTAAAGGAACGCACTGAATTTAACTGCTGCTTTGTTAAAGCCTGTCTGCAGCAGGCTAAAGACACTTTCGTTTAAAAAAAAAAAAGAGAGAAAGTGTACTTTTAAAAGAGGAAGTGGCAGCGCTGCTGTTCTAAGGGAAAGATTTCAAGATTACACACAGCCAAGGAGGTTCACCCTAAATATAGTCTTTCTCATGTGATCCAGCATACTGGCGTCAGCGCCAGTATGCTGTTTTTTTTTAAACCCCCCACTTACTGTGTAATCTTTAATTTTAATTTCTTTCCCCCGTGGTGGATGGCGCCTATACAGCCCGTCACATCTTACGAAAATACCCAATTTAGGACTCGGGTATTCTCGGCGCAATGCGGCGCCTGCGCACAGATCTAGGAGCTGACTGCGCAGGCGACGTATTTCGCCAAGATTACCCGAGTCCTAAATCGGCTATTTTCGTAAGATGTGACGCGCTATACTGGCGCCATCCACCACGGGGGAAAGAAATTAAAATTAAAGATTACACAGTAAGTGGGGGGTTTAAAAAAAAAAAACAGCATACTGGCGCTGACGCCAGTATGCTGGATCACATGGGAGTGATTATATTTAGGGCAAACCACCTCTTTAAGTTTCTCTCCTTGTATAGTGGGATAACAATGGGACAGAAATTACAGAAGCCGGAGGAAGGGAGTTTAGCGTGCAGCTTGGTTGCAGAGAGGGAAGGAAGAGGAGCAGTTAAGAAGGTGAACGAGCTTGCAAGAATATGTGACATCAACATGCATATGGGTGGGAGATTGCAAGCAGAGGAATGGTGGATATTGTTAGAACGGAAAAAGGGTTTGTTGTCTGATCATGGCTTATTGGCTACAACTGAAGCCTGGTACAGAGTATCGAAAGCCATTCAGGGTGAGGGTTTTTTTTAGAGCGAGAGACAAATCAACATGGATATATTGTATATGTGTATCATTAACCAGAAAGTACATTGGAATCTGGGCGGCCACCACCCTATAATGGAGTCCGAACACAAGACAGGAAACCCTGCCCCTCAGCAGCCACCCCCTCGCTTGATCCTCGCATCAGGCTCCGTCCCAATGTACCACCTCCCTTACCACCCATGGCACCTCCCCGGGATGGCGGCCATCTTGCTACACCCAACAGTGGTGACACACACAGTCAACCCACAGGAAGACTTCCTATGACTACATCCTGTGACAGGGATATTGGTACACCCATCCCTATATGCCCAGTGTTAGATCAGACCGGAGCATATTACAGGGAAGATGTTAACCACGTTAACCCATTAATGATGTTAGAAGATGATAAGGACGGGGCAGAGGCAAGCAGTGGCAGTCACTGCCACTCACCTGAGCTAGAAGAAGTACTAGTGACCAAGGGGGGTGTCAATCCAACTGCAACCACCCCCAGTTCAGCCAGTCATGGAATCCATGGCCCAGCTCACATTATAGTGTCCGGAGGCCTGTCGAATGTGGACACCAGGGCAACTACACTTCCCTACCAGGGCCATGAACCAGTACACCCCCCCTTCCAGTCACCTCTCAGGGCACTGCGGGAAATCTGTATGGAATCTGACCGAGTGACATCCTCACATCCCCATCCCACATCCACAGCAGCACGGCCTACATCCGTAGGCCCTTTGGGAGCAGTGCAAAAAGCCAGAGTGGGTGCTAGGTACTCACTCCCACTGTATTCCCTTCCTCTTTCACAACCGTTCTCCGAGGACAAATGTCTCAGGAAGACCCACAGGTTATTCACATGACACCATACAGTATGGTCCCCCCTCACCAAATAGGGGACTACCTCTTCAACTGCCACAACAGGGGAATGACTGGAGACCTCCACCCCATGGGTTGCAGCCTCACATACCTCACATACCAAGGGGGGAAATGCCGCCTGCACCATTAGGAGCACCCCTGATGTATGTGACCTTTAACCCTCAACAAGCATCATCCCTTGTAGCCAGTCTACCAGACCCTGAGAAACAGCCCATGCCATTTTACAGAAGGATTGCCCAGATCCAGAAGGCATACTCCTGTGCCTGGCGGGACCTGGTAAGCCTGTGTGAAATCAAAGCAGGGGATGCTTACTGGCCAGTAATGAAATGGTGTTTTAGGGTGGACAGTGGTGTCCCTGACAATACATTTGGTTCGGGATGTGAGTTTGTAATGCAGTTACAACGGTGGGCACGTGACCGCCTGGCAGACCAAGCAACAAGCATACAAGACATTACACAAGACAAGGCTGAATCAGTTGAGAAATTCCATACTAGGATGTTACAGGTGTTCACTGATTTGGGGTTCAGCACACAAAACAAGGCACATACGCAGATGCTATCCTCTGCATTTGTAGCAGGCCTCGGGGAAGCAATCCGGAAAGGCCTGCTACTATCTCGGCCAGAATACAGAGTGTTACCTCTTGACACTCTACTACTGGAAGCAAAGGGTATAGAGTCCTCACAGGGTAATAGGAAGGCAGTCCCTCTCATGTTGGCTTCTGACACACCATACCCGCCACCACAAGCACGAAACTCGCGAGCCTGTTGTTACAACTGTGGGAGGCCCGGACACTTTCGGAGACAATGCCGAAGCCCGTGTAGACCCGATCGAAGACAGCCCGTTCATGGAGATGGCCCAAGAAGAAGAGATACTCAACACCAAGGACAAAATGTCCAGGGGAATTCCAGCTCAGCACATAATGATTGGCTTCCTCTTCCTCCTCCTCCTCCTCCTTTTGGCTATATGGACCTGTAGGAATTCGGCAAGCCTGTGTCATACACTCCAACCATGATCGCAGCACACAAAGATTCAGGAGGACTGCTAGGCAAGATAACTCTCAGTATCGAGGGCCGGCCCACCATATTTGTCTGTAACACAGGCGCTGCCAGGAGCGTGATTAGAACAAAAAAAAAACCTGATACCTCCTTTCTGTCGGACAACAACATTACATGCGTTGGAGTGGATGGAACTCCCCGAAAAAGTCCTCTGACCCGCCCCCTACAAGTTGGCAACATCCCTGACCTACTAACAAGATTTGTGGTTTCCGACACCTGTCCCTTGAACTTACTAGGAGCTGACGTCTTATCCAGACTCCAGGCCTCAATCTCCTTCCAACCTGATGGTGGTATCCGATTGACCTCACCACTAACTGATGAAGACACCTCAGCATTATGCTCCATTCCACTCTTGCTGTCCCTAAACATAGAGTACAAGACTGGAATATCGGAAGAGGTTTTAACTCAAATACATTCCTGCCTGTGGTCTACAGGCCCAGAAGACATTGGTCATCTGAAAGTCCCGCCAGTCATGGTCAGAATGAAGCCTGGAGTCCCTTTCCCCAGAAAACCCCAATACCCCCTCAAGCCCTCCGTGTCAGCAGCAATCACTCTCCAGATAGAGGCCCTCCTACGTAATGGGGCTCTCATACACTGCACAAGCCCCTGCAACACTCCGCTCTTCCCAGTCAAGAAGAAAACCCCAAAAGGAGAATCTGTAAAATATTGCATGGTACAGGACCTCCGAGCAGTGAATGAGGCCACCATATTGGAAACGCCCATCGTACCCAACCCACACACCTTGCTGGCGGGAATACCATCCACAGCCAAATATTTCACTGTGGTGGACCTAGCGAATGCCTATTTCAGTGTCCCCCTAGACCCGCAGTGTCAATTCTTATTCAGTTTTGTTCATGAAAGGAAAAGTTACACCTGGACTGTTATGCATCAGGGCGCCCAAAACTCTCCGTCCCAATTTGCCAAGGCAATGAAATTCATTTTGGATACATGGATCAAACTCCACCCAGACGTTGTGCTTCTTGAGTATGTGGATGATCTCTTGCTCTGTGCGGATACTCAAGATGATGCTGCAGCCCATTCTGAAGACCTTCTCTGTTACCTGGCTGAACAAGGTTGTAAATAGGGATGAGCTTCGTGTTCGAAACGAATGTATGTTCGACTCGAACATCGTCCGTTCGATCGTTCGTCGAATTTCGAACAAAAACGATTCCATTGATACATGTTCCCTGGGGCAAGACCCGGGTTCTGAAAGACGTTTTCGAACAATAACTTGAAAATTGGTCTTTAAAACAACCGTTTTTAAAACTTTTTCTCCATTGATACTACTATCAATGGAAAAAAAAGTTTTAAAAACGGTTGTTTTTTCAGGAGTCCTGCTCCTGAAAAAACGACCATTTTTAAGACTTTTTTCCATTGATACATGTTCCCTGGGGCAAGACCCGGGTTCTGAAAGACGTTTTCCAACAATAACTTGAAAATTGGTCTTTAAAACTACCGTTTTTGAATTCGAACGTTCGAGTCCCATAGACTTCAATGGGGTTCTAAATGTTCGTGCAAACTATCGGACCGTTCGACGGTTCTGGAGCGAACCGAACGGGGGGGTGTTCGGCTCATCCCTAGTTGTAAAGCGTCAAAGCAGAAGATTCAGTGATGCAAGCAAACAGTGGTCTTTCTTGGACATTGTATCTCACAAGGTGTAAGATATCTTACTCAAGAGTGAATAGTGTGATCAAGGCAATTCCGGTGCCAGTTGGCCACAAGTCTCTCCATGCTTTTTTGGGCCTAATATCTTATTGTCGATCTTGGATTCCAGAAGCATCTCTGCTAATGCAACCACTCTATGATGCTCTAAAGACTGATCCTTTCACACTGCCACCAGAGGCCCTTACGAACTTTGAAATTCTAAAACAGATCCTGTCTGTGGCCCCTGCGCTCGGCCTCCCAGACTATGAAAAAAGCTTCAAGCTATTCGTCTCAGAGAGAGAAGGACACGCCACAGGAGTACTGGCCCAATCTTATGACAACAAACTCAGACCTATCGGGTACTATTCCTGTCGATTGGATCCAGTAGCTAGGGGGGCATCCTCCTGCCTCAGAGCCGTTTTTGCAGCCCAGGCCTTTCTGGACAAAACTGCAGATCTCGTGCTGGGCCACCTTCTCATCCTACTAGCCCCTCATGACATATCAGCCGTGCTGAACCAAGTACAACCAAAACATATGTCAGCAGCAAGACATCTCAGGCTACAATGCACTTTGCTCCTCCCAGATAACATCTCCCTCCTCAGGTGTAACACCCTCAACCCGTCCACTTTGCTCCCACTTCTCGAGGGGGGAAACGACCCATACGATACCCCTCACGACTGTCTCGAAATGATGAAGATGGAAACTACACACATGCCAACAGTTAGCAGAGTGCCGCTGGATGACCCTGACCTGACTATCTATGTTGATGGATCAAGATATGCAGATCATGAAGGGAGGTACCATACCGGATATGCTGTCACTACCAAAGACACAATCCTCCATGCCTCTGCATTGCCCCCCTCTAAGTCTGCACAAGAAGCAGAACTTCAGGCCCTAACCATGGCATGCAATCTGGCGGAGGGGAAAAATGCTAACATTTATACAGACTCAAGATAGGCCCTTGGAGTTGCCTGTGATTATGGGGTCCTGTGGAAGAACAGGGTATTTCTGACAGCAGTGGGAACACCAATTAAACACAGCGCAGCAGTCAGGGACCTGATTGACGCTCTGCTTCTTCCTACCCAAGTGGAGGTTCTCAAGGTAAAGGCACATTGCAGACTGAATACTCAAGAAGCACGAGGTAATCACTTGGCGGACACTGCAGCAAAACATGCCGCGAAAGGTGTGCGAGAAGTCGTACGTAGAGTGGACGTCCAAGACACTCCGTTACAAAACATTTTGACACAAGAAACTTTGCCACAAGACACGGTACAGGCCACAATGATCTTGCATAACCCTCCTGTGGATTGGGCACACTTGAAGGAAATGCAAGAGGCAGCAAGTGAGGAGAAAAAAGGAACATGGACAAAGAAGGGAGCCATATTGAAGGATGGACTCATGGAAGTGAATAAGAGACCATGTTTACCACAGTCCATGTTCCCAGCTGTGGTGCAGTGGGCTTATGGTGCTTCTCACCTGTCAAAGACCTTGATGAATTCTTTGATCAATAAATACTACCTGGGCCCGGGAATTACCCCGCTTACCAACAATTTCTGCAACTAATGCGTCATTTGTGCTAAGTGCAACCCAGGAAGAACGGAAAAGACACCTGTAAAACATCTAGCTAAAGCTTAATATCCCTTTCAACGAATACAGATCGATCACATTCAGATGCTGAAGAGTGGCCGGTATTAATAGGCTCTAGTAATCGTTGATATGTTCAGTTCCTGGCCTGAAGCGTTCCCTGTGACCAACATGACAGCAAAGACCACAGCCAAGAAGCTTCTAACGGAAATAGTGTGCAGATATGGTGTCCCAGAGGTCATAGAGAGTGATCAGGGGCCGGCTTTCACGGCCTCATTAACCAAAGAAATATGGACAGCCCTAGGGGTCACACTGGCTTTCCACACCCCATACCACCCTCAGAGCAGTGGGAAGGTAGAGAGATTGAATGGCACAATAAAATCCTGAATGTTGAAAATGTCTCAGGAGACTGGGATGAGCTGGCCAGACAGTCTACCCATTGCCATGTTCAGTGTAAGATACACTCCTAAAGAGAGCCATGGTTTATCTCCTTATGAAATACTGTTTAGTTCAGCACCGAGATTAGGGTGTTATTATCCGCAGCAATTACAGTTACAATCCAATGTATTAACTGATTATGTGACTGCTTTGTCTCGTGAATTAACCTGTATCCATGCAAACGTTTTCTCTTCCATTCCAGATCCTGAGTTAGATACAGGAACACACAAGCTGGTCCCCGGTGATTGGGTTATGATAAAGATATTTGTGAGAAAACACCCACTTGAACCAAGATATGATGGTCCCTTCCAGGTCCTCCTAATAACAGCTACATCGGTGAAAGTTGCAGGAAAGAACACCTGGATACACTAGTCAAGACAACTCCGTTATATTTGAAAGACACCACCTCTACTACCAAACTACTAGAGAACACAGAAATACGTGGTGATTATCTTTTAGCTACTGCAGACATGGCTTCTTTATATACATGCATTCCCCAAGATTTGGGAATAGAAGCAGTCACTTTATTCCTGGATCGAGATCATTCCTTAGTTAACGACCAACGTAGTTTTATCATTGAACTACTTAAATTCGCCACTATCCACAACTACTTCTGGTTTGACCAGAGGTTCTTTTTGCAAAAGCGTGGAGTGGCAATGGGCGCCAAGTTTGCCCCAAGCCTGGCGAATTTATTTATGGCCAAGTGGGAGGAGGATGTTGTCTATTCAGAGAGGAATCCCTCCCTGGTCTTATGGGCCAGGTATATAGACAACATCCTCCTCCTATGGGATGGCCCTCCAGAAACCCTTGAAGAATTTTTTTCTACATTAAATGATAACGACCGAGGTATCTCCCTTTCATTTGAATGGAGTACTACCAAGATCAATTTTCTTGATCTTGAGATTAGGTTGGAGTCCAGGGAATTTAAGTTTCAGACTCATTTTAAAACCACAGATCGTAACAGCTTCATCCCCATGGATAGCTGTCACCATAGGTCATGGCTTAAATCTGTGCTCCGCAATCAGTTTTTACGTTTACGGAGGAACTGTAGTGATACTGACACATACCTGTCCCAAGCGTCTATGCTCAAACATAGGTTCATTGAAAAGGGATATGACGAATCCTCTGTGAACGTAGAGATGCTAAATGTAAAGCAGATTGACCGGGAATCTCTTTTAACAGATAGACCTCCACGAGTTAGCGATAATTCTTTCCGTTACTCTATGCTTACAACTTATTCCAACCAACATAGAGATATAAAAAACATCTTTAAATGTCATTGGAACGTGTTAAGAAAGGACAAAATCCTTGGACAAGTTTTACCGGAACAGGCTAGGATCATCTTTAAAGGTGCTCCTTCTTTGAGGAATAGTATCGCTCCAAATACGGTTGACCCCCTTGTGCGTCCCACCTTTTTTCAAAACATGGAGGGATGGGGGCGTGGCTTGGCTATGGAGGAGTGAGGACGTGCATTGCTTCAGCTCCTCGTACACCGCGGCACTAATCCATAGCACGGAGGGGCGAATCGCTCCCTGAATAGCGCAAACAATGTCCCAGGGACGGCGGGCACTCTCCCAGCAGGCGAGAACGGATGGGACCCGGCAGGAGCAGCTGGAGGCCTTCTTCAGCAGATCCCGAGGACCAGGCCCGGAAGCCTCCAAGATGGCACCGACACCTAAGGCTGCTAAGACGTCTAAGGCAGCACAGAAGGCCGCGCTCCAGCAGCAGCAGATGACAGACTCCCAGATCCCCTCTCCGGAGTTGGTGAGTGATACTGCTCCCCCTCCCTCCCCGGGATCCTCCACCTCCCATGGACAGGGCCCTGACATGGCAGATGTATTGAGTGATGGGGACCTGAAGCGCCATATTTGGTCTCTCCCCACACGTGCTGACTTAGAAAGATTTACTGCTCAGGTGGAGCAGGCCTTCACTGCAGACATAGCACAGCTAAAGGCAGATACCAATCATCTGGGGGCCAGGATGGAGTCCATGGAACAGAGGCTGGACGAGACCTTGCCAGCAATCTCTATGCTACAGGACAGGTGCAGTGCCCAGGACCAAAAAATTGATGCATTACTTTGCCAGCTTGATGATTTTGAGAATCGCAGCAGGAGGGCTAATATTCGCATACGTGGCATGCCAGAGGCGACTGCCCCTAAAGATATTGTCCCTACACTAGAGGATATATTCCGGGAGATTTTGGGTCTGCCCGCAACAGCAACCATTGAGATCGACCGTGCCCACAGGGCCCTTAGACCCCCCTCTCAGGATGTAGACAATCCCAGAGACATAATATGCAAGCTCCACAAGTATACCCTGAAAGACAGGATTATGCAAAAGATGCGAGGGAGACAATACTTTGATTTTGATGGGGCCAAACTTTCCTTCTACCAGGATATCTCGCGGCGAACGCTCATGCAGCACAGAGCCCTTCGTCCGCTGCTTGAAGCTATACAAAAAGCGGGACTGACCTACCGCTGGGGGTTCCCTTTTTACCTCCAAGCAACCAAGGATGGCCAGCAGGCCACGCTGCGCAATAAAGATGACCTCCCACATTTTTTGGATACACTGGGATTGGAGCCGGTGGACTTTCCTGACTGGAGGGGACTATCTGAACACCCCCACTTGCAACTTCCTCAACCATGGATGTCGGTCAGCCGCAGGGGTCGCAGGCGCGACCGTAGACGCCCCTCTGCCAACTCCCCCCGGAGCCCGGTCTCCCCGGGGCACTGAGGAGACTGTTACCACTCATCCCTTGTTGCTGCTCCCCAGCGGCTGTTTGCACTCCCCCCTTGCCCTTGCCTATTGCTGCCTGTGCAGCCCCTTCTATGCCCGGACTTTGTGGGGTTGTTTTTGTTATGGGGGGAGGGTATAGCCATAGTTGCGTAATGCGCCTTTGTATGACCTGCTGTAGGGACTGGGGCTTCTGTTGATGCTGCTGGCCGGTTCTGGACTTCCTATCCCCAGCCCTGATAGTTGAACTTTAGCTGGGATCCGGTTCCTATCTAGACCTATCCCACCGGAGGGTTCCCCTGGTATTCCAGTTTGAGTGTGTCTACTTTACTAGTTTAATTCTTACTCATTGTTTTATATACATGTATATATATTTTCCATATTTTTTTTTTTTAAACCCGCTGAGCTGCATCCCTCTCCTAACTGAATGCTCTATGTTAACTAAGCGGTGTTGTGCGGGGACTGGTCCTCGCGTCCTGCCCTCTCTTGTTGGTCCACGTTCCCCCCGTAGGCCGTACCTTACTAGGTACACTTTCCTTTTAGGAAATGGGACTGAGTCTCGGGGACCCCTCCCGTAGAGGGTTGACCCCGGGGCCCACCCCCTTGATGTTTTGGTGGAGGGTTTGCACCCTCCTACTATCATATGTTTTGTATATTTGTTTCTCTGATACTCACCGTTTCTCTTTTTCCTCCTATTTTTTCCTTCTTGTTTGCTTTTTTCTCACAGGAACGACCTCCGGCTCCGCCCCCCACTCTACAGCCACCCCAGGGTCAGGACACTTCTCCACGAACAGATCTTCTGATGGCGTCACTTAAGGTACTATCTTATAATGTCCGAGGTCTTTGCTCCCCGTGTAAACGTAGTAAATTGTGGTGGGAGATAAAGAGGTCTGGGGCGCAGGTGGTCCTTCTGCAGGAAACGCATTTTACCCCCCGATCTCTGCCCAAACTCCCAACTCATTTGTATAACCAATGGTTTTTGAGTAACTCCCCGGATACCAAGTCTAAGGGCACGGCTATTGCCATACACAAATCTTGCCCCTTCCAGGTCACTGAGAGCAAAATAGACCCCTTGGGACGTTTTTTTTTTTAAAGGGTTCGGTTATGGGTCAGAGGCTCACTGTGGCCACGATTTACGCCCCTAATTCGGGTCAACTTTCATTCCTGGACAACACCTTAGATGCCCTGGCAGATTTTAGGGAGGGTGTTTTAGTCTTGGGAGGCGACTTTAATGTTAGTCCTGACCCACAGCTTGACAATTCCCTCAACCAACCCTCCCATTCGCACGCTTTCCTTAGACACTTTCGTCGGTCCCTTCAGGCCCACCGTTTGTTCGATAGTTGGCGTGTACTGCACCCCTCTGACAGAGACTACAGTTACTACTCGAAGGTCCACAACGTTTATACTCGTATAAATCTCATCTGTGTAGGCCACCTAGCCCTAGAGGTATTGCAGGCCTCGTTTATCGGGAACCTTACTATATCGGACCATGCACCGGTGTCAGCCACGTTGGCTTTGCAACCAGACACCCGTCTGGCTTGGTCGTGGCGCCTAAACGAGTCCTTACTGGACGATGAAGTAGCTGTCTCGAAGGTGGCAGACGTTTTGTCTCACTACTTTCGAGAAAACCCTTACGGAGGGAGTGAGTAAGGGAATTGTTTGGGAGGGGCACAAAGCGGTAGTGAGGGGTGAACTGATCTCCCAGGGATCTAGACTAAAAAAGGCCCGGCAGGCAGACTTCAACAGGGTGCTACAGGCCCTTCAAAAGGCTGAACTCAGACATAAACATACAGGTGACCCGGAGGCTTTGAGGGAGCTGACCGACATGAGAGAATTATTTTTACGTTTGCTAGATCGCCAAGCGCGTAGACAACTGCGCTTTCTGTCACATAAATATTATGAGCACGGCAACAAATGTGTTCGTATGCTCGCCAGGGCACTCAGGAAGAAGCGTGCGCAAATGCTGGTACATAAGCTATGCCTACCCTCTGGGTTACTGGCAGTCAGGTCCTCCCAAATAGCCTCTGGGTTCCGTGATTATTATGCTGCCCTGTATGACTTGGGTTCGACGCGCCCCCCCGGGGTTAGTGATGCGAGACTCACTGACATTCAGGACTACTTGAAGGCTTCTGGCCTGCCCTCGCTGACGGACGAACAGGCCACCCAACTAGAATCCCCTATTACCCCCGCTGAGATCGAGGCGACAGTGAAGTCTCTGCCCAATGGCAAGAGCCCTGGCCCTGACGGATTCACCAAAGCCTACTATAGACAATTCCTGACTCTGCTGTCTGGGTCGATGTGTGACTACTTCAACTCCATAGCAGACGGACATGTCATCCCTAGTGAGGTGTTGCTAGCCCATATTTCAGTCATCCCCAAGGACGGGAAAGACCCGACTCAGCCCCAAAGTTACAGGCCCATATCCCTCCTGAATGTGGACGTTAAAATTTTAGCAAAGATCCTCGCCACTAGACTGAAACATCTGATCCCGTTAATTGTCCACCCTGACCAGACGGGGTTTGTTGCGGGTCGTGAGGCCCGAGACAACTCTGTCAGAGCAATACATCTCATTCACTGGGCGCGTGCCTCAGCTGACTCCCCCCCTTATCTCATTCTCTCCACAGACGCGGAGAAAGCTTTTGATCGGGTGGACTGGAGCTACCTCCGTGCTGTACTTGAAACTATGGGTCTCCGTGCACACATGCTGACTTGGATTATGGCGTTGTACTCAGACCTCAGTGCACAAGTCAAGGTTAATGGATTCCTTTCCCACAGATTCCCGATCAGAAATGGCACGAGGCAGGGGTGTCCGCTGTCACTTATCCTGTTTGCTCTGGTGCTTGAGCCCTTCTTACGCACCGTCCGGGCAAATGTTGACATCAAAGGACTGACGGTGGGCCACACTGAGCACAAACTCTCAGCCTACGCTGATGACGTGCTGTTTCACCTGCTGCGGGAACTCAACCATTTTGGGTCACTTTCGAATTTTAAAATCAATTATTCAAAGTCTGAAATACTTTATTCAGATTCAGATTTATTTTACAATATTCAGATGTCGCCTTCACTGGCTGACCGGTTGCAGACCGCCTTCCCGTTTACTTGGGCCAAGTCCTCTCTGAAATACCTAGGTGTCCGGTTGACGGACAGATATGACGCTCTTTATGCAGCCAATTTCCCCCCCTTGCTGGCTACAGTAAAAAATGACTTGGCCACTTGGACTAAGACGGCCTTCACTTGGCTGGGGAGGCTGGCTGTAGTAAAGATGAACATCCTACCGCGCATTCTGTTCTATATGCAAATGATACCCATGTCCCTCCCTAGGGGTTTTTTCACTCAGGTGTCCAGCCTGGTATCCAAATTTATTTGGAATGATCGGAAGCCGAGAATTGCGCTTCGGCTGCTCACACGCCCGAGAGAGGCAGGGGGCCTGGGTCTCCCGGATATTCAGAGATACCACAGGGCGATTGTTCTCCAGAGGATGCTTAATTGGCGCTTTCACACTGCCTCCAAGATCTGGGTTTATCTGGAAAAGTGTATGGCGGGTAGGAACCTCTCTTATGCCCCTTGGCTGTCCCGGGGAGATAGGGGGCTGTCGGACTCTGCTTCCCCGCTAACAACCCAGACCTTGAGAATCTGGGACTGGCTAAATGCCCGGCTGGCATTGGCCCCTCCTGTGTCCCCTTTGGCCCCGCTGGGCGGTTTTCTGTGGTTCCCACCGGGGGAGCAGACAGGGTTTTTTGGGCCATGGGTTGAAGATAGTAACGCTAGCTGTGGTACGCTTCTGCGAGATGGTATGCTTTTGCCCCTAGAGACGCTTAGAAGACGGCACGGGTCCTTCCCCATGGACTTTTGGCGCTATCGACAGCTACATCACTTTTTTGCGACCCACGGGGACTTAATAAGAGACACCTCTAAGCTCACGACCTTTGAACGCCTCTTTACTGAAGAGGATCCGACTCCCCACATGATCTCGGAACTTTATCGCTTGCTTAGCTTTACGGTCTCCACACAGAAACCCACTTTTGTCCGGACCTGGGAACGAGACTTGGAAACGACTTTTACCCCTAGCCACCTGACGCACCTGTATCAATTCACCCGATCTAGCTCAATTGATTCCAGGACCCAAGAAACGAACTATAAATTGTTGTCACGTTGGTACCGGGTGCCTGTGGACTTGGCTAGGATCTACCCTTCCACGTCTGACCGGTGCTGGAGGGGCTGCGGCCACAGGGGTACGCTCCTGCATATCTGGTGGGAATGTCCAGTGATCAGACCTTTCTGGTTGGACGTACAGTCCCAGATTAAGGAAATTCTAGACCTGGACGTCCCTTTCTCCCCGATCCACTTTCTGTTGCACATTCCTCCCATGCCGGCGAGCCAGTACAAACGCAGTCTACTGCCCCATCTTTTAAACGCAGCGAAACGGCTACTTCCGATATACTGGAAGCGCCCGCAGGTTCCCAGCAGGGAGGAATGGATTCGCAAGGTGGGTGAGATACGGGAGGCGGAGGACTGGATCGCCACTTGCAGGAACACTCGGGAGCGTTACTATAGCACCTGGTCGGCGTGGACGGCGTACTTCTTGGACCCGGGACTTGTCTCTTCCAGTTTAGATGTGGCATTGTTGGAATTAGCAGACCCCTCCCTTAAGCAAAGACCTCGGGCCCGATAGCCTGCTGCTGTACCCTTAGTTGAATTGCTTTGACCTTTTTAGGTGCCGTTTTCCCTCAGCTGCTAGCATTGCGAGAGGGTGGTGGCAAGTGGTGCGGGGGAGGAGCTGGATGTCTGACCTCAGGTACGTTCCCTCAGATTCTAATCCCTCTCAATCTCTTCTTTTTTCTGTCTCTTTCTCTTTCCCCCTTGTCTCCCTATCCCTATTCTTCTCTGCTATCCCCCTTGAGACCTATGGCACTATGCTGACACTGAGGGTCCTGGTGGCTGGTGTGCTGGGGGGGTGGGTGCTGGGGGCCCCGGCTGGTTGTGCAGACTCGGAGGCCTGCTGTCGGGAGGCAGCCCGACCCCCTCGGGGGTTGGGCACTTGTTTGCTGCCCCGGGGCGGGCCTGTCGACCGCTGTGGGAGTCGGTGGGGGTTGCTGCGTGAGGGAAGGTAAGAGGGAGGTCCATGGTGGCCCCCCTTCCCCCATGCGCACCTAGCTGGCTTACCCTTTCATCTCGCACGACATCTAAGTTTCACTTGTTGTCTGTTGGATTGGTCGGGCCGGCCTCTGGCCCCTTATCCCTCCTTTGAGTACCGAAAGATCCCTTTTATTACCTGACAAAATGTTGGAGGTGTGTCGCCCCTATGTTTTAAACCTCAATTTATGTACTTTGTATGGTGGGGTGATCGTCATTTTCAGCCCGCTACATTGCCCCTTGACCCCCTGTGATACTACCATGAGTGCTGGGTCCCAATGTGTTTATGTGCCCCCTCTTTTTCAAGTCTATTTTGTTCTTCCTTCTATGTTATGTTGATGAAACAAAAACGGATGGCTTATTGTTTGATGTAAGATGCTTCTGACAACATGAGTTGTGATGTATTACTATGCCGTCCACAAATAAAGATTATACAAAAAAAAAAACATGGAGGGATACTTTCCATGTAAAAAATGCACAGTCTGTCAGTACAATTTGTGTGGGAGACATAAAACTTTAGAATTTCAATCTAGAGTGACCAATCAGAGTTATCCGATCAAACACTTTTGTACATGTGCTACCACTCACGTTGTCTATCTGCATACTTTCCCATGCGGGAAGCAGTATGTGGGTCGCACGACGCGTGTGTTTTCTGTGCGGGTAGGTGAGCACATAGCCAAGATTATAGGAGGTGACACTAAACATACTGTACCTAGACATTATTGATCCTGTCACAGTCGGGATCCTAAGGGGTCGCAGTTCTTGATCATTGACAGATATATCCCACCTTGGCGAGGGGGAGCCAAGACTAGAGGAGTATCCAGACTTAAAACCTACTGGATATATGAATTGCAATCCCACTCTCCCCAGGGTATGAATGTAGAGTGGGATATTAACGCATTCATTAACCAGTCTTAAAATTGATTCCATTCAATATATTATTATTAATTGTTTTTTACCATTATGATACAAGTGTTTTCTGTAAACCCATATTCAATCTTGGCTCCTATAGTCCCTTTTTCCCCCCTGATTTTCATCATAGGGGGTTAATTAAGAAATGTTTTATAATTTTAATTATTTTCCTATTACTGCCAAAATTTAATACAATTTAAATTACATACAACTATTTATTTTGGTTTCTGACATGATGTGCACAATTTTTTGTCACTTATGTCATCTAACACCATATTGTGATTTTAATTATAGGTTCATTCCTATTTTTTAACATACACACTGTGTCTATCACAATGATGCGTTTTGGATTCAGCCTCCATTATGCTGTTTTTAAACCAATCCATTTTTTCTGTGCCTCTTGCTTCAATGTGCTTCCATAGTGTGGCTATTCATTATCATTAAGCCTGCTGTGATGATGTGGTCATGTGACCGCAATCTACCAACAGGGGGAGAGAATGTTGATTCGTTCTCAATGTGCTTCCACAGTGTGGCTTTTCATCATTTTTTAGCCTGCTGTGGAACACATAGCCCGGGATCCACTATGAGGCTTGGTAGTGCGGTCATGTGACCGCAATCTACCAATAGGGGGGAAAGAATGTGGATTCGTTCTCATCCTCAGAACGAGGCTTGGTTTTAATGTCATGTGATGTGCTATGACACGCTGTTTGAGCTTGGAGTGCACATCTTTTTATCAATACAGGTGCCTGTGTTTTTATTTTTTCCTGCATGGCTAATTCTCCGCTTTATCAGAGCGGATGCCATTTTATGAGCTTATAGCTCTGTTCTTTGAGGTCTGGTTTGATTAATTGTGGGAAGAGTTAAAAGACAGGAGTTGAAAACAGGAGTTAAGACAGGAGTCTTCTAAACTGTAAGTAACATCTTAAACTTCCTACAAGTAATTATATTGTAACTGGGAAATGTGTGCTAGCAGGGTTGAAGGTTTTGCTCAGTGCACAGTGTGTCACATGTATGCAAAATTGGTGCAACAGCTCCAGGATGGATACCGCTGTGACAGATGTGAGCAGGTTGCCCTTCTGGAAGCTCGCATTAGAGATCTGGAGGAGCAAGTTGCAACACTGGGCAGAAAGGACAACCTTGAAAGGGGTCCTCTGCTCGCTGAGCAGGTGGTCAGTATGGATGATGTGGAGGGTGGAGGGGCAAGTCAGGATTATCAGATAGGAAGATGGGTTAATGTAGTTAGAGGGAGTGGAAGGGGCTTGCAGACAAGGAAGGCCAATCCTGTATTTGTGCATCAAAACAAATTTGCCAAGTTGGGTGAAGATGTGGAGGTGGCTAACACAGGGGTGGCAGCCCTAGATGTTACTGCTACCCCTAACAGCCGGGAGAGCAACCCATCTAGTAGAAGTGGTGAGGGGAGTGCAGGTAGGCCTAGACAGTTGGTGGTAATAGGGGATTCTATAATCAGAAGGACTGATAGAATAATTTGTCGCCAGGATCGCCTCAACCGAATGGTTTGCTGTCTCCCTGGTGCCAGGGTTCGGCATGTGGTGGACCGGGTGGATAAATTACTGGGAGGGGCTGGGCATGACCCAGCTGTCTTGGTCCATGTTGGAACCAATGACAGTATACATGGAGGGTGGAGGCTCCTTAAGAATCAATTTAAAGAACTAGGCTGCAAGATGAAGGGAAAGACCTCCAAGGTGACATTCTCTGAAATATTGCCTGTGCCATGCGCAACACAGGAAAGGAAGGGGGAGATTAGAGAGCTGAATGCATGGCTAAAGACCTGGTGTAGGAATGAGGGATTTGGGTTTCTAGAGCACTGGGATGACTTTTCATTGGGGTGCAACCTAGATGCTAAAGATGGTTTGCACTTGAATGGAAGGGGGTCTGCTGTGCTGGGGGAGAGGTTTAGGGGAATGCTGGAGGAGTATTTAAACTAGACTTGAGGGGAGGGTGAACTTGAATTACATCGGGCACACAGGTCAGTTAGGGGTCAGACATTAATGGAGAGTGGAATGGGGATAGATGGAGGTGGGGTTATGGCAGGTGACAAGAAAGTTCCCATGTTGCAAACAGCCATTGGAAATTATAGTGCCATTTGCACTACTAAAAACTATATGAATCATATGAAAAACACCAGCGAAAAATGTAACAATACATTTAAGTGTTTACCAATGCCAGAAGCCTTCCAAGCAAAACAGGTGAGTTGGAAGCTCTGGTGCATGAGGAGAGCTATGGTGTAATCGGTATTACTGAAACTTGGCTTCAATCCTCACATGACTGGGCTATTAATATTCCTGGCTATGCTCTCTTTCGGAAAAACAGGGTAAAAAGGAAAGGTGGAGGGGTCTGTCTCTATGTGAGAAGTGACCTCAAAGCAAGCGTGAAAGAGGACCCGGTTGATGGAGCGTGTGATGAAGTTGAAGCATTATGGGTGGAACTGCATACAGATGTGCGTAGTTCAAAGTTAATCATTGGAGAATGTTAATGAGGAGGTGGAGACTCGGCTCCTTGCACAGATGGAAAGGGCTGCAAGGGCTGGGACGGTGATAATAATGGGGGATTTTAACTACCCAGAAATTGACTGGAATAATGGAATTTCTGGGACAGTTAAAGGACAAAAATTTAAAAACCTATTGCAGAACAATTTTATGGTCCAGTTTATTGAGGCCCCAACTAGGAATGATGCTCTGTTGGACCTGGTAATCTCAAACCATGCAGAGCTTATTACTAATGTTCAGATAAAGGAACACCTGGGTAGCAGTGATCATAACATGATTTTGTTTAATGTAAACTATAAGCAAGAAATACATACAGGAAAGATAAAAACACTTAATTTCAAGAGAGCAAATTTTCAAAGCATGAGGACTGCTCTCCAGGGATTGGACTGGGAGGGAATATTGGCACCGATGAACACAGAACAGAAATGGGAATTCTTCAAAAAGACTCTTTGGAACCTCACTGCAAAGTATATTCCCATGGGCAATAAGTTTAAAAGGCTAAAGATAAAACCTATGTGGCTCACGCTCAAAGTTAAAAAAGCTATAAAAAATAAGAAAATAGCTTTTAAAAAATATAAAAATGAAGGAACACTAGTGTCGTTTAAATGTTACAAAGAATGTAATAGAATATGTAAAAAGGAAATCAAGGATGCAAAAATTCAAAATGAACGACAGATTGCAAAAGATAGTAGGACAAACCCCCAAAAATTCTTTAAATATATTAATAGTAAAAAGGTCAAGTCTGAGCATGTAGGCCCTTTACAAAATAATCTAGAGTGGGTGACTGAGGACATAGAGAAGGCACATTTATTAAATGCTTTCTTCAGCTCTGTGTATACAATGGAGAATGGGGGAGCTCATGTCCATAATGGGGGTGGGAGTGACACAGACCCAAAATCCACAATGGCTCAAAAGTGATATGGTCCAGAAATATTTAGACAGAATAAAGGTGGATAAAGCACCTGGACCAGATGGCATCCACCCACGGATCCTAAAAGAATTGAGCTCTGAAATTTCAAAGCCACTGTATCTAATATTTAGGGACTCATTAATGACAGGAATAGTACCACTGGATTGGCATAAAGCCAATGTGGTGCCCATATTTAAAAAGGGAACAAAGTCTTTACCAAGTAACTATAGACCTGTTAGTTTAACTTCTATAGTTGGGAAGATACTGGAACGTTTAATAAAAGACCACATGGATGAGTTCTTGCTGGAAACAAAGGCCCAGATTCACAGAGCGATTACGCCTGCGCAACAGGAGATGCGTGTGCGTAAGTCGAAATGTGCGCGTGCGTTTCGATGCACGGCATCCCCAGAACGAGATACGCAAAAAATCTACTTTTTTTTGTTCTGCGTAATTTCGTTAGACTGGCGCATCCGTCCGCGCAAAAGTGCGCTAGACACACCATTGATTTGCTAGTCAAATATGCTAATGAGGGACTTATGGGGATCCACAAAACAACGTTGGGGCAGCGCAGGCGACGCAGTGTGCGCAACAGCAAAATGACCTGTCTAAAATTAGACCATATAAAAGCTGGTCTAAAAAGAGAAAAAAAGTCTACTTGTTAGATAAAGCAACACTGTTTGAGAGGAGCTCAGCAGTCACACGTGTTGCACAACAATCTGTATGCCAACATGCCAGGGGCATCGTCGCACATAGCTATACTACTGACTTTAAATGAACAAAGAAGGATGAGGGCACGGAGGATGGCACGGAGGATGGCACGGGAGAGGATATACCGCACCCGCATAGACCTGTTTGGCATGAGTGATTCTGAGGTGTTTCGCATCTTCAGATTCACCCCTCATGTCATCCTGGAATTAACCACAACCCTGCAGGAGGACATCACCAGCCCAACACACCGCTCACATGCAGTGCAGCCACTGGTCAAGGTACTGGCAACACTCCATGTCCTTGCCAGTGGCTCTTTTCAGCGTACAAGTGGAGTGGTGGCTGGGATGTCACAATCCTCCATGAGCAGATGTGTGCACCAGGTTGTCCCTGCAATCCTCAGACGCATGGCCAACCAAATCATCAAACCCACCACTGAGGAGCTGCGGCTGAAGGCAATGACAGATTTCTACAGAATTGCCAGATTCCCACGCACTGTGGGGGCCATTGATTGCACACATGTGGCACTCCAGCCCCCCCAGGAGACAGAGCACATGTACCGCAATCGGAAGCATTGGCATTCCATCAATGTACAGGTGATAGTCGATTCCCAAAGGCCTCATATGGCACGTCCGTGCCAAACACCCAGGGTCCAGCCATGACAGCTACATATACAATCAATGCCACATCCGAATGGAATTCGATCAGAACGTGTATGGGGACACCTGGCTGGTTGGTGAGTGACATGGGTGGCAGGCATGACTATCCCCTCCCATGATGCACACATCACAAGGGGCACATGCATGACTAACATCCTCCTGTCTTTTCCCTTACAGGTGACTCTGCATATCCACTGGGACCCCATCTCATGACTCCTATCCGGAACCCCCAAACCCCAGGAGAGGAAAGATACAATCAAGCACATGCCCAAACACGAGCAGTGGTGGAGCGCACCTTTGGCCTACTAAAGTCACGTTTCCGATGCCTGGATAAGTCTGGGGGTACCCTCTTGTATTCCCCAAACTTTGTATGCCAGATCATCGGTGCATGTTGCATGCTGCACAACTTCGCAGAAAGAAAGGGCCTGCAGATTGGCCTACGTGATGACCTGACCCCTGAACCAGACAATCCCCCCCTAACCGAGGCTACCCCGTCTTCTGAGGGTAGAGCAGCCAGGAGACAGCTCACATTGGGCATCTTTGCACGTTAAACATACACATTAATCATGGCACAATGAGAATGCATGCATGCACAACACTGTGGTCCCAGCACACACACCCCACATCCACATCAAATTGGATTGGCACCAGTCCACCATGCAGGACTTGTGAGCAGCAACGCCACGCCAAGGCTCCAATTATGTCACTGTACATTCATACACCATTCACACGGACCTGGGGATCACTTCTCCCTGCAAAGGCAAAAAATTTCAAGCAAAAAAAAGGGGAAAAACAAATTAATGCCCTTTGCGTGAGCCACGCCTGGGGCGCCCCCGGCCACGGCCCCGGCTTCTCAGGGGAGACTCATGGGGGAGGGGTAAAACCGGGGAAGGAGGAGCAGCCCCTGATCTCTGCCCACCTGGCGGCCTGCCCTCCAAGGCCACGGCTATTCTGTCCAGGGCAGCACCAAGTGTTGCCGTGTTGGCCTGGATAGCCAGGGTAAGGGCCCTCACATCCTGCCCAACGCCTGCTGATGTCGTCTGCAGTTCGTTTAGGCAGGTTGTGAAAGCCCGGGAGTGGGAGTCCAGGTTCCCCAGTGTATCCTTGATGGTGGACAGGCTCTCCTCCATCTGCACCAATGTCTGGCTGACCAGTCCCAGGTGGCGGGTCTGGAGGAACTGGTCCCTTCTCAGAGTGGCGGGCAGGAGATCGGCCAACCCCCTGGTGGTCTGGGATGAAATCCTGCCTCCAGCTGATGCTTGTGGCCAGGGAGAAGGGGAGGCCCTTGTGAGGGGAGCCATGTTGGGGGAGGAGGGGGGGGGCTCCCCCTTAGGGAGGCCTGCCTGCTGCCAGCCAGAGGGGAAGAGTCCTCAAAAACCAAACGTCCAGTGCCTGACATGGACTCCTCCTCCTCATGATTCTCCTCCTCCTCATGATTCTCCTGCTCCTCTTGAACCTCCTCCGCGGACTCCGGCCTTGTTGGGGGGGCCTCATTAGGCTGCTGTCCTGGGGTTGGTGCGGTCAGGTCAGATGGCCCTGCACCCTCCTGCACATCTGTGGATGACACAAAACATACACAGGTTGGAGGATCCACACACTTGCCACATATTCTCTTTCACCCCCTCCCCCACACATGCTACACACCTGATATTAAAAAAAAAAACTTACCTGGCACCACGGGCTCCGGACTTGAGTCAAAGCCAGGCAGGCCCTCAACTTCATGCCGATGAAAGGTCAGGGCCACCGCACGCTCCTCCGCTGTCAGCCTAATACGGCATGGTGGGCCCCCTCCTGTGCCCCTGGCATGGGCATGCATTCTGGCCAGCTTCTGTTTGACCAGACGACGGAGGTCATTGATTTTTTTGTCAATCCCAGACCGGGTCCGCGTCTCCCCCTGCCCCGCTGAATTGACCTGCTCAGTGATCCTATCCAAAATCTCCCTCCTCCTGGCCGGGGTGGTGTTGGCACTCTCTGGGCCGTGGAGGTAACGCCCATACTCGCTAATGGCCCGGGCAAGAATTTGTTTTTCCACAACTTTAAAATTCAGCTTTCGTTTTCTCTCTGTCATCCTTCCAAAAAAACTCACTCCCAGTCAACAAAATTCACTCACACAAACAAGCACAACCAATCAAACAAAAACACACACACACACACACACAGAGAAAACTACTCAGCAATAAACAGTCACAAAAAAACAAAACAAAAAAACAGCAAGAAAACAAACACAAATATATCAATCAAACAAACAGTCTCTCAAACACTTATCAAAAAACACTTTCAAAAATCTACTAACAAACACTTGATCACACAGAACACTAATCTGACAACTACAAAACACACCGCAACGAACAACAGGACAAAAGCACTTGGTTAAATGGGAAGGGACAAAGGGATGTACTTTTGCAAAGGAAGTGCGTTTGTGTGTGTCTATTTATGCTGTTTGCGTAGTTCACAACATTGCCCTAGTCCATTTCCAATTTCACTGATTGCGCCGCTCCCGAGTTGTGAGCATGCGCACAGCGGAGCTGACATGGTCTCCTTCAAGCGCGCATGCGCGAGCCGGCCGGCCCTTCATTTGCATGGGGTCACGGCTCATTTCAATGTAACACGCCCACGTCCTTCCCAATTTGTATTACTCCTCCTTACGCCTCTGAAAAAACATTACGCATGCGCAATTTCCTGTGCAAAAGCTACGAAAATAGGGTGATTACGCGGCAAAATTGCGCAAGTCTAACGTAAAGGCGGTGCGCTACGCCGGTCCAATAATGCGCAGATGTACCTGAATCTGGGCCAAACTATTTAAGCAGCAGACAGCATGGATTCATGAAAGACAGAAGTTGTCAGACAAACCTGATTTCCTTTTATGAAGAGGTAAGTAAAACCCTGGACAGAGGCGTGGCAGTGGACGTGGTATACTTGGATTTTGCAAAAGCATTCGATACAGTTCCCCACACACGGCTCATGTATAAGGTAAGGTCTACAGGATTGGATATATCGGTTTGTAAATGGATAGAAAGCTGGCTGAAAGACAGAATTCAGAGAGTTGTGGTTAATGATTCTTACTCTGAATGGTCCAAGGTTATCAGCGGTGTACCCCAAGGTTCGGTGTTGGGTCCCTTACTTTTCAATATATTTATAAATGATATTGGGTCTGAGATCCAAAGTAACATTTCTGTTTTTGCAGATGACACCAAGCTATGCAGTGGAATAACGTCCTTGCAGGATGTCTCCAAATTACAAGCTGACCTCAATGCTCTGTCTAAGTGGGCAACTAAGTGGCAGATGAGGTTTAATGTTGATACATGTAAAGTTATGCACTTAGGGGCTAAGAATATGCATGCATCATACATGCTAGGGGGAGTTCAACTGGGGGGATCTGTAGTGGAGAAGGATCTGGGGGTTTTAGTTGATCATAAGCTCAATAATGGCATGCAATGCCAAGCTGCGGTTTCCAAAGCGAGCAAAGTCCTTTCTTGTATTAAGAGAGGTATGGACTCCAGAGATAGAGATATCATTTTGCCCCTGTACAAATCATTAGTAAGACCTCATCTGGAATATGCAGTCCAGTTTTGGGCACCAGTTCTCAAAAAGGATATCAGAGAACTGGAGAAAGTGCAGAGAAGGGCAACTAAACTGATAAGAGGCATGGAGGAGCTCAGCTATGAGAAAAGATTAGAAAAACTGAATTTATTCACTCTTGGGAAGAGGAGAATAAGGGGGGATATGATCAACATGTACAAATATATAAGAGGTCCATATATATGAACTTGTTATTCACTTTAAGGTCAACACTGAGGACAAGGGGGCACTCTTTACGTCTGGAGGAAAAGAGATTTCACCTCCAAATACGGAAAGGTTTCTTCACAGTAAGAGCTGTGAAAATGCGGAACAGACACCCTCCAGAGGTGGTTCTGGCCAGCTCAGTAGATTGCTTTAAGAGAGGCCTGGATTCTTTCCTAAATGCACATAATATAAGTGAGTACTAAGTTTTGTAGGTAAAGTTGATCCGGGGTAAATCCGATTGCCTCTCGGGGGATCAGGAAGGAATTGGATCATGCTCTGCTGGGGTTTTTTCCCTTCCTCTGGATCAACTGTGGGTATGGAGTTGGGTGTATGGGATGTACTGTATTTTATTTTGTTTGTTTATTTATTTTTATTTTTTATGGTTGAACTGGATGGACTTGTGTCTTTTTTCAACCTGACTAACTATGTAACTATGTAATTAATCTCTCGATGTATTTCCTGTACTGAAAGAGAGGCTTGACCCGCACGCCATATCCTCCATTGCAATTTACAGGAAGTGCCATGTTATTACCATCAGCTGCCTATGAGACCCTTGATATGAGTGTAGGGACCTTTTGCTGTATATAAGGGTAAGTGTAGCATGATGACAGCACCCCAGATGATGTTTTTTTTGTAACGAAACATCTCGGGATGGACTACTGTTGTTTCTGCTACCCTTTTTCTATAAGCTCTATTGACCATTGCAAAATGTGAGTTTTTCTCTTTATAATAAATATTGATTTTTATTACGGAATTACGCTATGTACGCCTTGCCTTCTCTTTTTCATGCTTATCGGTTGGAGTACTGATATGCCCTCTGAGTGATCTGTTGAGAGTTGCTGCTTGCTGGGAAGTATTTTTGAATCATCTGTCTGAGGTTTGCCTTCATTGATACCGAATCGCATGACGTGTATGGTGTACCCGCTTCAGTATATTAACTTTAACAAAGCTTGATTGGCCTAGTGGGTATATGCCTGTCTAGGTCCAATCGGTCTGGTAAGCCCCTTGTCATAAGCGGTGGTGGATTTTTCACTTCTTTATGCACTGGATTTTGTGTATCTGTTTTACTCAAAGAAACCAACTTACCGATTTATTCAAAACATTTATGGACTTTTGAATACCATTCATTCACATGTGGTGTTGAATGATTTAATCTTTATTGTATTATTATTATTTGTGTCATTATTAGCGCTACACTTTTCCACACATTTTCTATTAGCAATTTTTTGATCTCTCTTGCTGTGTTAGCGGCTTTTTGCATTTTAAGATAGCGCAGTATTTTTTCTTTTTCGATTTAACACCTGGATACACGCCTTCCATTGTAAGAAGGCTTCCATACCCAAGGAAGCAGGAAAAGATAAATCATGATCCTATATATCCTTTGTCTGTGTGGTTTGACTAGGGCACAACATGCAGCCATCACTAAGAAAGATTGGAAGGTTATTTTTTGGTATAATTCATCTGATACCCATGTAGCCACATTTGATTTCCACCCATGTAAGATACTCCCGTGTCCAGAGCATAACAGCAGGTCAGAACGGTATGAAAAAGGTGATGGAGAGGGATATATATGTGTCACTAAAGGGTCGTGGGGAAAGAATTGTGACAGTTGGGGAGCAGCAGCTTGGAACACAGGGACACCCTGGGGATATAAACCTCAACCAGCCTATGACAGTAAAGACAGCCAGGGGGAGCCCTTGCTAACCCGTCTCACCCTCACCAAGCCAGGGCCCAGTATGACACTGATTCTAAACATTCGGAATCCGAGCCTATCCGATAAGGGAGAGTATGTGTTGGGGTGGTGGTTCGGAGGGGGTCACTGGGGTCATAGAGGGTCTTTCCGTTTAGAAGATATGTACAACAACAATGAATGGCAGCCAGTCAAGAACGTGCCCCCACCAAACCCCTTGAAGCCCCATGTACAGACCCTGGGGGACATGGTTGCAATAGCGGATCCTACCTTCAAAGAGACAATGGAGGTTAAAACCGGCCTCTCGGAAGTCAATCTCTGGCTAGAATGGATGAGATATAGCGCCAGTAAACATAATAAAACCAACTGCTATGTCTGTGGTAGTGCTAGGCCACATTTGGGTACAGTCCCATTAGTTATACCCAAAAAGGAGGAAGAGTGCTTCCTAAGCCTCTACACAAACATTTCCACTAACCAGTTACCATGTGAGAAATGGAAAAAGGAATATCCCATAGACACTAGGGCCACAATACCCAAGATAGCTGTCACCATATAAATAAAAATTAGTGCAGCGCAAAACAGTGAATATAAACTACAACATCATATAACAAATATATTAAGGTGATATAACACTCAAATAGTGTCAGCTAGAAACACATAATTTAAAGCATGACAACAGAAATAGCATAAAGCAAAAAACGGAAAGCAAAAAACACAGAAGTGAGTCCATATAGTGCTTGAGTGCAAATTAAATCCAAACGGGTGCAGAAAGATCCAAAAAAGTGATGTCCAGAGAACCTCCACCAAATAGCAGGAATAGCCTCTCACCTTAATTATTCGACCTGCAGTAGGTCACATAGCATGAAATATATGCAGAACCTCCGGTTCACACAGGGACAGCAAGCAGCAGCAGCTCAAATATGGTAGACTCACTCAAAGGTAAGGTAGGCAATCAGGGCATATGAAATAAAAAAGAAGGAGGAGATCTAGTGCTCTCTGAAGCGAACCAATGTAAAATGTATTAAAAATATCAAGGATACACTCACATGTATAGGCACTCTTCAGTGAGTGCAACGAATCAGCATAGACAAATAAGCACACTCTGTGCTGTACAAAACGATTCAGCATAAACCAGATCACAGCATGGGAAACGGCTGGATCTCACCTGGGTTGACGATCGCGGGTGTTGTCACGCATAGCTCCTCCCCCTCGTACGTCGTTACGTCCCTATGGGCGGGACTTCATCAGCATGGGGAGAAGAGAAGCAATATGCAGACGTCCCGCTGTCTCACGTTAAGTAGCATAGCGCTGCCATGACAACCACAGCAGCACAATGAGCATGCACGCCCACACAGCCCATAAACCACTCCCACAGCATAGAACACCAAACGCTGCTGTAGAGTGTACACTGCCAATACTAAAAGGCAGTGGAATTAAATCAATCAGGGCTGACAGTATGGGCATTATTAAAACAGGCCAAAGATATGCAATATCAATAATCATTGAATACATATTAAAAATTTAAAATATTAAAAGCTATAAAGTATAGAAATTAAAAAGTTTATTTGGACGTCATCCGTGATCGTATACCCAATACAAAAATATATATGTAAAATTACAATATTCATTATACATTAACCCCTCTGGGTCCAGCCCACATTTAAGAGCAAACAAATAACAAATACATACTGAGCAGATACATATACAATTAGAAAAGAAAAGAAAAAATACATAGTTACTATCTATTGGAAATAAAGCAATTTAAATCAAATTCCACGTTTAAGCCGGTTGGCGAGGAAACCTTGGTCTCGTAAATCCAGTAGGACTCACGCCGACTTAATTGGCGGATATAGTGCCCCCCTCACCAATGCTTTGACACTTTCTCAATGCCCCAGAATTTTAACCCTCTAGGGTCTCTCTGGTGACACTGCCTAAAGTTTTTGGAGACACTGTGGTTCTTACTCCCCCTTTTAATGTTGCTCATATGTTCTCCAACCCTCACATGCAATGCACGTGAGGTACGTCCAACATACTGCAAGCCGCACTCACACTCGAGCATGTAAACTACACCGATCGTATCACATGTGATCAGCTGTTTTATAGGGTATTCTACATGTGTCACATTGGAACAAAAACTTTTTCGCTTCTTAATGCACTGTTTAACATGCTTGCAGGTCGCACAGCGACCACAAGCATAGAAACCTGATAAGAAATCAAAAAGTTTGGGCTGTGCCATAATGGGTGGGTCAATGACACCTGGAGCATGCCTATCTATCAGGGAAGGGGCCTTTCTGTAGATAAATTGAGGACGATCCGGAAGCGCAGGACCTAAAATTGCATCCCCTTTCAAAATGGGCCAATGCTTGGCCACTATTTTTTCAAATTTCTTGTGCTGGATATTAAAATCCAACAACATTTTGAAATTGGCCTGCTCCTTATCTACATTGCGAGGTTTATCTCCTCTCTAGGACCCTCACTTTCTCAATCTCTTGGGTGATTAGAGGACGTGAGTAGCCTTTAGATACAAACCGGGTGGATAGCTCTTGTGACTGCATGAGATAGTCTGACTCAAGGGTACAGTTCCTACGCAACCTCACAAACTGACCACGTGGGATGTTGCATAGCCACAGGCGATGATGGCAACTATTTAACGGGATGTATCCGTTACGGTCCACTGTCTTAAAGTGATTTCTGGTAAGCAACATATTGTCAGACTTAAAAATTTCCAAGTCAAGGAAGTTGATTTTTTCATGGGAAACGGTCCAAGGTAAAACTATATTCTTATTGTTAGAATTAAGTTTACACATGAATTGCTGTAGTGAGGGTAGATCTCCCTCCCACACCATGATCAAGTCATCGATATACCTTCGATAACACAATAACTGTGGTGGCCTATCCTCAAACACCACATCACGCTCCCAATGGGCCATGAAGGTGTTAGCCACACTGGGAGCGAAACAGGCTCCCATTGAAACCCCGCATTGTTGCAAGAAAAATTCTCTGCCATACCAAAAATAATTACTTAAAAGACAAAATCTAAGACTATCCAGCAAAAAACGCACATGATCATAACTTAAGTCAGTGGGACTTGGGCGGCCGGGCGGCCGTTCTGCATTTTTATGTAATTTAGGCAAGAAATATAGAATGGGAGTCCGACAATAAAAAGGATCCAGGTAAGCTGCCTCCTTACTGGTCAGGATACCCTTACCTTTACCATCCTCTACCAAAGAGTGTAACTCATTCTTATATTTAACTATAGGGTCACCCCGCAATAATGAATAAGTATTGCGATCACTAAGGAGTCTAATCATCTCCTCATGATAGTAACTTTTACTTAAAACCACAAGCCCCCCCCCCCCCTTATCAGCGGGGCGAATCACTATGTCATTGCGTTGCTCTAGTGATAAAATCCCTCGCCGAATACACTGGGAGTCCTTAATCTTTCTAATATTAAGGTCTTCCAGGTCCTTGCATACCATATTACGGAACACATCTAGATGCCCAATGTCCGTATATTGAGGATTAAAAGTGGCTCTATTCCTCAAATCGGAGTGTCTAGTAGTAACCGTAGAGGAATTCCTCTCTATTGGGTTAGATAAAAAATATTTTTCATATTCAGACTCCTGGTAAATTTCTGGACATTAATAAAAGTCTGAAATGTATTCATGTTCCGGATTGGGGCAAATTTAAGGCCCTTATCCAACACCCGTGTTTCATCCTCAGTTAGGGGCGTACCACTAAGATTAAAAATCCCAGTACCAACTATGACCTTGGCCTTTTGGACTCGTCTGCCGGCTCTGACTCCTCTGGATTTTTTCTTTTTAGGTGGGATTGGCCCCTTGGGGTCTGGTTTAGGGGAGGGGGGCAAGTTTTCCTCCAATCCCCCGTCCAGGGTGGCGGATAAGGTGGAGGTGCCCTCCAAGGGGTCCTCCCCTGTCCTAAAAAATGTTGATTAGTGGGAGGTGGCCCCTCCCAATTATTCTGTAAGGATGCATAATAATTGTAAGTGGGTAGAGGTGGGGCCCCCAATTGGGAACTACCCACACCCCCTACCTGCCCATTTCCTTTATTAGGTACCGTTCTCCAGGGGGTATTAGGCTGGTATTCAGGTCTTGGAGATTGAGGGAGTCTACCTGCTTGGTAACCCCCTTTATTTCTACCTTTCTTATTTGTACCCTTCCCTTTAGGGATACCGCCCCCCCTATTAGTGGAAGTGGATGATCTCAAGGGGGTCCTGTCTCTCACTCCACCAGTGGGATTGGACCCAAGTCCTTGATTCACTTGAGAGGATGTAGAAGAGCTTGGTTCAGTGGTATCCATTGTTAGAGATTGAGCCTGTGCCGATGACAAAGAGCTGAGAGATTGCCATTTGTATACATTAGGTACCCCAAAATCATTTACATCTCTCAAGAATTTCTTGCGTTTTTTATCCTGGGTCTCCTTATCCCACTTGACAAGCTTAATTTTAAGCTCTCCAGATAGGCGAATGAACTCAGAAGTATCTTTATGAGGTTCAATACGGTCAGAGATCTCTTTGATCTGACTTTCTAACCATAATTTCTTCCGCTGTTTGCGAGATAATAAAAATCGAATAAGATCAAAACCCTTTTCTGTAAAGAAATTGAACCATTCTTTAATAGACTCATCATCCGTTAACCCGTCGTTGGGTGGCAAATCCCACCTTAGACGTCTAGGAATGATTTTAGTCACAAGATACTGTTCAAAGGTGACAATGTCCCACCAGGTTTTGATCTTTTTGTCAAATAAATGTCCCAATTTTTTGAAAGCAAAATTGAGATCTCCTAGGTCAGAAGCCACCGCGGTCTCTGAAAAAACATCAGTGAGAGTGATCTCATGATTCTCTAAATAAGAGAAAACATCCATTTCCTGCAGCTGAATATAAATGAATTGGTCAGTGAACTAATAAAAAGAATTATTCAGTGCTGGAATCTACAACTAAAAACTATGCAAGCCAGCACTTAAAGGTCAAATTCAAATAAAATACCTCAACAGAGCATATAAATAAAAATGAGTGCAGCGCAAAACAGTGAATATAAACTACAACATCATATAACAAATATATTAACCACTTCCATACTAGGCACTTATGCACCTTCCCGCCCAGACCAATTTTCAACTTTCAGAGCTCTCACACTTTGAATGACAATTATTCAGTCATGCTACACTATATCCAAACCAAATTTGTATCCTTTTATTCTCACAAATAGAGCTTTCTTTTGGTGGTATTTAATCGCCACTGGGTTTTTTATTTTTTGCGCTATAAGCAAAAAAACAGCGAAAATTTGAAAAAAAACACACTTTTTTTTAGTTTATATTGTGAAATTTTGCAAATAAGTGATTTTTCTTCATAAATTTGTGCCAAAATTAATACTGCAACATATCTTTTGTAAAAATAACCCAAATTAGTGTATATTATTTGGTCTTTGTGAAAGTTATAGAGTCTACAAACTATGGTGCCAATCACTGAAAATTGATCACATCTGATCACACCTAATGTACTGAAGGCCAATCTCATTGGAAAGTAGACAGTCCAAGGTATTTATTAAGAGGCATGGTGAGTTTTTTGAAGTTGTATTTTTTTACCCACAATTCTTAGGAAAATTAAGATTATTTTTTTTTTTTTTTTTTTTACATAAACTGGTCATATTAACAGGTTATTTCTCTCACACAGCATATGCATAATTGCAACTACACCCCAAAATACATTCTGCTACTCCTCCTGAGTATGGCAATACCAAATGTGTGGGACTTTTACACAGCCTGGCCACATACAGAGGCCCAACATTGAAGTAACTCTTTCAGGCGTTCTACAAGCAAAAATTGCACAAATCCTTTCTCAACCACCTATTACACTTTTGAAGGCCCTGGAGCATTAGGACAATGGAATTGTCCACAAAATGACCCCATTTTGGAAAGCACACACCCCAACGTATAATCTATGAAGCATTATGAGTCTTTTGAATGGTTCATTTTTTTCCAAAAGGTTTTGGAAAATGTGGAAAAAAAATGAAAATGCTTTTTTTTTACACAAAGTTGTCCATTTATAAGATATTTCTAACACATAGCATATACATAGCAAACATGACACCCCAAAATGCATTCCGCTACTCCTCCCGAGTATGGCAATACCAAATGTGTGGGACTTTTACACAGCCTGGCCCCATACAGAGGCCCAACATTGAAGTAGCACTTTCAGGCGTTCTACAAGCATAAATTGCACAAATCCTTTCTCAACCACCTATTACACTTTTGAAGGCCCTGGAGCACCAGGACAATGGAATTGTCCACAAAATGACCCCATTTTGGAAAGCACACACCCCAACGTATAATCTATGAAGCATTATGAGTCTTTTGAGCGGTTCATTTTTTTCCAGAAGGTTTTGGAAAATGTGGAAAAAAAATGAAAATGCATTTTTTTTACACAAAGTTGTCCATTTATAAGATATTTCTGACACATAGCATATACATAGCAAACATGACAACCCAAAATGCATTCCGCTACTCCTCCTGAGTATGGCAATACCAAATGTGTGGGACTTTTACACTGCCTGGCCCCATACAGAGGCCTAACATTGAAGTAGCACTTTCAGGCGTTCTACAAGCATAAATTGCACAAATCCTTTCTCAACCACCTATTACACTTTTGAAGGCCCTGGAGCACCAGGACAATGGAATTGTCCACAAAATGACCCCATTTTGGAAAGCACACACCCCAACGTATAATCTATGAAGCATTATGAGTCTTTTGAGCGGTTCATTTTTTTCCAGAAGGTTTTGGAAAATGTGGAAAAAAAATGAAAATGCATTTTTTTTACACAAAGTTGTCCATTTATAAGATATTTCTAACACATAGCATATACATAGCAAACATGACACCCCAAAATGCATTCCGCTACTCCTCCTGAGTATGGCAATACCAAATGTGTGGGACTTTTACACTGCCTGGACCCATACAGAGGCCAAACATTGAAGTAGCACTTTCAGGCGTTCTACAAGCATAAATTGCACAAATCCTTTCTCAACCACCTATTACACTTTTGAAGGCCCTGGAGCACCAGGACAATGGAATTGTCCACAAAATGACCCCATTTTGGAAAGCACACACCCCAACGTATAATCTATGAAGCATTATGAGTCTTTTTAGCGGTTAATTTTTTTCCAGAAGGTTTTGGAAAATGTGGAAAAAAAATGAAAATGCATTTTTTTTACACAAAGTTGTCCATTTATAAGATATTTCTAACACATAGCATATATATAGCAAACATGACACCGCAAAATGCATTCCGCTACTTCTCCTGAGTATGGCGATACCAAATGTGTGGGACTTTTACACAGCCTGGCCACATACAGAGGCCTAACATTGAAGTAGCACTATCAGGCGTTCTTCAAGCATAAATTGCACATATCATTTTCTAAAACCGATCACATTTTTGAAGGCCCTTCATATATCTAACACATAGCATACACATACCAAATAACAAAAGATTACCTGTTTGTTTTAGTAGTGCAGTGGTCCACAGAGGAGAGCATCGGTCCAGGCAGCAGGCAGGGATGAGGTCAGCGACAACAAAAGCAATCATTCAGGCAGCAGGCAGGAATACTGTCCATAGTTCGTACAGGCAGAGATACTGTCAGCACAGCCAGAGTACAGCCAAAGCACAGGTCCAGGTAGCAGGCAGAGGTGTCTTAGCAGAAATATTGTGAAAAGTCAGTAGAGGTAGCAGGCAGATATATGATCAACACAGCCAAAGTATTGGTCCAAGCAGCAGGAAGAAACATGGTCCATAATGTCATGGGTCAATACAGGCAGTAATATGGTCAGCACAGCCAAAGAATTGGTCCAGGCAGCAGGAAGGACCATTAAGCTTAGGGCCAGGGGGACAGGGGTAGAGGCTTCTCCCACCCAAATCGCTTTGAAGCCTCTGGGCAACCAGACCCTGTTCTGGGAGAACAGAAAACGAAAAACTGGTTTTCTCTACACAGAACGCTTTTCTGAAGCCCCTCACATATGTGAGACCCCTGTGTACTAAAAGTAAATGGCCAAAAGATCAGTCCAAGTGGCAGGCAAAAACATGGTAGATTAACAGGCCAAGGTCGGTGCACATGGAAGTCAGAAATGTGGTTTAAATCGGCAGGCAGAGGCATCGTTGGTAAACAGGCTGAGGTTGGTACACATGGAGGTCAGAAACGTAGTTTGAATCGGCAAGCAAAGACATTGTCGGTAAACAGGCTGAGGTTGGTACACATGGAGGTCAGAAATGTAGTTTAAATTGGCAAGCAAAGACATCGTCGGTAAACAGGCCAGGGTTAGTTAATTAACATGGTAGCAGGCAAATGGGGAAATGGCAGTCTGTTAACAAGGGGAACTAATATTGGATGGATGTATGATACTTTTTGAAGCACTGTCCCATGCACAGGCCAGGTTGGGAGGGACAATCGGGACAGTAACAGGTGGTGTCTCTTCTTACTCCTGCTTTGCTGCATACACAGCATTTTTTTTGGCGTCTTTTTCCAGATTCTGAGGGGGGGATGCTAAAGGGAAAGTGTCGCTCGTGAAGACGACTCACACAATCAGAGCGAATGCTTCCTGGGATGGGATCTTGTTGATAAATGAGGGCTTCAATGATATCTTCGATATACTTGAGGTAGGAGATTTGTGGGTTTTCAGTTGGCGGATTGTCTTTTTGGTAGCATACAAACGAATTAAAAAGGGCCATGTGAAACAGATGAAACGCAACCTTCTTGTGCCAAAAATAGGACTTTCTTGTTGATAAGTAGGGCTGTAGCATTTGGTCATTTAAATCCCCCCCCCCTATGTACAAATTGTAATCGTTAACACATTCAGGCTTGGCAATATGTCTGCCTCTTTTTTGGATCTCCACCATGGTGTCATTGTGGATGGTAGAGAGGATGTGGACATCTTTCTTGTCCCTCCACTTCATGGCCAACACCTCCTCGTTCCTCATGAATGACGACTCTCCAGATTTCAAGTTTTTGGTCAACAAATTTTGTGGGAATCCCTTCCGGTTTTTTTTGAAGGTACCGCAGGCCAGGGTTTGCTTGCTGTAAAGTTGACGAAAAAGGGGCAGGCTGGTATAATAATTATCAACATATAAATGGTAGCCTTTTCCGAACAGGGGGTATGCCAACTCCCAGACAATTTTTCCACTGGTTCCAAGATATGTTGGGCAATCACGGGGCTGGAGCTGGGAGTCTTTGCCTTCATAGATCCTGAATGTGAACACATATCCAGTGGCTCGATCGCATAATTTATTTAATTTTAACCCATACCTGGCTCTCTTGTTTGGGATGTACTGCTTGAAGTGCAGTCGGCCAGTGAAATGTATAAGGGACTCGTCAACACAAATGTTTTGGTCTGGGATAAAAACTTCTGCAAATCGCTGGGAAAAGGCATCGATTAGGGGGCGTATTTTGTATAATTTGTCGTAGTCGGGATGATTTTGGGGAGGGCACTGTGAATTGTCATTAAAGTGGATAAAACGCATTATCATGTCATATCTTGTCCTAGACATGACAGAGGAAAATATAGGCATGTGTTGGATGGGGCGTGTAGACCAATATGAATGGACTTCGTTCTTCTTTGTAATCCCCATATTGAACATAAGACCCAAATTTTTTTTAAATTCTTCCAATGTTAGACGCCGCCAGTGGAACATGCGGGCGTAGGAAGAATTGGGGTTGGCGGCAATATATTGGGATGCATATAGATTGGTTTGATCCACTATATTCTGCATAAAATCTTCTGGGAAAAATAAACAAAAATAATCAAATTGAGAAAAATTCGTAGTGTCGGGCTGCACACCTGGCTGTGCGGTGAAAATGGGGATTGATAGCGGATCCTGAGTTAGCAGGCAACCATAAGGGGTTTGCCAGGGCATCGGGAAGGTAGGACTGGGGCAGGATTCTTCGGGTTGGGCGTGGATTTCCATTACTAGTACTGGGCTCCTCTTCCTGGCGTATGGCGCTGCTGGTGCTGGGCAGATCTCCTGATCTTGGTCCTGATCTTGGTCCCAATCGCATTCTTTTGGGAGGGACGGTTTCCTCCGGGGACTCGGACTCTGAGCCACTATCCTCCACTGGCTCATATTCTGAATCAGAATCGGATAATGGGGGCTCCTCGCTGTGCTCATCATCGGACATGGTGGACATAATGACATATGCCTCCTCGAGTGTGAAAAGCTTTTGGGACATTATGGCAGTATGTCAGTACTTATTGGTGGGCCTGCGTAATAGTACTGCTGGTGGTGGTGGTGGCGGCCTATGTGGTGGTACCGATGAAGGTATTGGTGTCAGGAATGTGTGGTGGTGGTGGTACCGATGGCGGTGGTGGTACGGTGGTGGTAGTACCGATGGCGGTATGGGTGGTGATACCGATGGCGGTATGGGTGGTGGTACCGATGGCAGTGGTACTGATGGCAGTACTAGTAGCCTGTGTGGCGGTACTGATGGAGGTATTAGTGGCAGGAATGTGTGGTGGTACCTGTGGTGGTGGTACCGGTGGCGGTACAGGTGGTGGTGGTACCGGTGGCGGTACGGGTGGTGGTGGTACCGATGGCGGTACGGGTGATGGTGGTACCGATGGCGGTAAGGGTGGTGGTAGTAGCGATGACGGTACGGGTGATGGCGGTACAGGTGGTGGTGGTACCGATTGCGGTATGGGTGGTGGTGGCGGTACGGGTGGCGGCGGTACCGATGACGGTACGGGTGGCAGCGGTACCAATAGCGGTACAGGTGGTGGTGGCGGTACGGGTGGCGGCGGTACCGATGACGGTACGGGTGGCAGTGGTACCGATGGCGGTACAGGTGGTGGCGGTACTGATGGTGGTATGGGTGGTGGCGGTACGGGTGGCAGTGGTACCGATGGTGGTACGGGTAGCGGCGGTACCGATGGCGGTACGGGTGGCGGTGTTACAGATGATTTACAGATGGGCTGATTTACAGATGGGCTGATTTATAGGGCTGTGTGACAGGTCCTCTTTATTGGTGGGGGGGGGGGGTAGGGTGGCTGTGTTGTATACAGTATATATGCAGACAAACTACTGCAGACAAACTACACTGATCTCACTTACTGATCCCTGCTCTCTCCTCACAAATCGGTGTGTGAGGAGAGAGCAGGGATCAGATAGTAACTGCCTGCTTTGTTTACACTTGTGACCGGCTGTGATTGGACACAGCCGGTCACGTGGTAAACAGCCAATTTCATTGGCTGTTTACCCTGATCGGGGAAGCGCTGTGTCCAAGGGACACGCGCCTGCAACGATCCCCGCTCTGCAAGCCTCTGGCGGCGCGCACGGAGCGCGCCGCCGAATTTGTTTTGAAATGTGATCAGCTGTGTCTTTGACACAGCCGATCACGTGGTAAACAGCCAATGAAATTGGCTGTTTACCGTGATCGGGGAAGCGCTGTGTTCGAGGGACACACGCCGTCCTCGATCTCCGCGCTGCGCGCACCTGCGGACACGCGCTGGGCAATCTTGTAAAAGCCGTTCCTAAACGGCCAGTCACAAATCTGTAACCACTTCCCGGACGTATATTTGTCATAGACCGGGCGGGAAGTGGTTAAGGTGATATAACACTCAAATAGTGTCAGCTAGAAACACATAATTTAAAGCATGACAACAGAAATAGCATAAAGCAAAAAACGGAAAGCAAAAAACACAGAAGTGAGTCCATATAGTGCTTGAGTGCAAATTAAATCCAAACAGGTGCAGAAAGATCCAAAAAAGTGATGTCCAGAGAACCTCCACCAAATAGCAGGAATGGCCTCTCACCTTAATTATTCGACCTGCAGTAGGTCACATAGCATGAAATATATGCAGAACCTCCGGTTCACACAGGGACAGCAAGCAGCAGCAGCTCAAATATGGTAGACTCACTCAAAAGTAAGGTAGGCAATCAGGGCATATGAAATAAAAAAGAAGCAGGAGATCTAGTGCTCTCTGAAGCGAACCAATGTAAAATGTATTAAAAATATCAAGGATACACTCACATGTATAGGCACTCTTCAGTGAGTGCAACGAATCAGCATAGACAAATAAGCACACTCTGTGCTGTACAAAACGATTCAGCATAAACCAGATCACAGCGTGGGAAACGGCTGGATCTCACCTGGGTTGACGATCGCGGGTGTTGTCACACATAGCTCCTCCCCCTCGTACGTCGCTACGTCCCATCAGCATGGGAGAAGAGAAGCAATATGCAGACGTCCCGCTGTCTCACGTTAAGTAGCATAGCGCTGCCATGACAACCACAGCAGCACAATGAGCCTGCACGCCCACACAGCCCATAAACCACTCCCACAGCATAGAACACCAAACGCTGTGCCAATACTAAAAAGCACTGCCAATACTAAAAGGCAGTGGAATTAAATCAATCAGGGCTGACAGTATGGGCATTATTAAAACAGGCCAAAGATATGCAATATCAATAATCATTGAATACATATTAAAAATTTAAAATATTAAAAGCTATAAAGTATAGAAATTAAAAAAGTTTATTTGGACGTCATCCGTGATCGTATACCCAATACAAAAATATATATGTAAAATTACAATATTCATTATACATTAACCCCTCTGGGTCCAGCCCACATTTAAGAGCAAACAAATAACAAATACAGTACATACTGAGCAGATACATATACAATTAGAAAAGAAAAGAAAAAATACATAGTTACTATCTATTGGAAATAGACCTGCAAGCATGTTAAACAGCGCATTAAGAAGCGAAAAAGTTTTTGTTCCAATGTGACACATGTAGAATACCCTATAAAACAGCTGATCACATGTGTAGTTTACACGATCGGTGTAGTTTACATGCTCGAGTGTGAGTGCGGCTTGCAGTATGTTGGACGTACCTCACGTGCATTGCATGTGAGGGTTGGAGAACATATCAGCAACATTAAAAGGGGGAGTAAGAACCACAGGGTCTCCAAACACTTTAGGCAGTGTCACCAGAGAGACCCTAGAGGGTTAAAATTCTGGGGCATTGAGAAAGTGTCAAAGCATTGGCGAGGGGGGCACTATATAAGCCAATTAAGTCGGCGTGAGTCCTACTGGATTTACGAGACCAAGGTTTCCTCGCCAACCGGCTTAAACGTGGAATTTGATTTAAATTGCTTTATTTCCAATAGATAGTAACTATGGGCCAGATTCAGGAACACTTGCGCTGGAGTATTTCGATATGCGCCGCGTAACTGTGATGATGCGCCGTCGTTTCTATGTGCCCGTACCCACCAAACTAGATGCGCCCAATAACGGGTCATTTGCGACCGGCGGAACGTTCCGACGCCAGAGTATCGTCAGCGCTTAATTTCGCTGTGCGCATCAGTCGCGCCCATTGATTTCCCCTGCAAATATGCAAATGAGGGATTTTTCACAATTCACGAACGGATTAGCACCATACGCCGGCTACATGCGCCGCGCGTATCTCGTCCGTCCGGCGCAAAGTTATTTCTACAAAAGGCTGCTTTATCTTTACTCCAGATGGCCACAGGTCAGCAGGAGAGCAGCTACAGCAGCGTTACCGACGATAGGAGCTAGCTGAACAACCACACTTGCAAGGACAACACCTCTGTGTGCCAACATGCCAGGGGCAGTCGTGGTCCTAGCACTAGTACTGGGTCCCCCGGAACGAAGGAGGCGGGCACGTGAGAGGATATACCGCACACGTATGAGCCTCTTTGGCATGGGGGATGAGGAGGTGTATCGCCTCTTCAGATTCAGCCCTGATGCAATACTTGAACTAACCACAACCCTGCAGGGTGACATCACCAGCAAGACACACCGCTCACAAGCAGTGCAGCCACTGGTGAAGGTCCTGGCAACACTTCATTTCCTTGCAAGTGGATCATTCCAGCGTACACGTGGAGTGGTGGCTGGGATGTCACAGTCCTCCATAAGCAGATGTGTGCACCAGGTTGTCCCTGCAATCCTCAGACGCATGTCCAACCAGTTCATCAGACCCACCACTGAGGAGCTGCGGCTGAAGGCATTGACAGATTTCTACAGCATTGCCAAATTCCCACGCACCATCGGGTCCATTGATTGCACACATGTGGCCCTACAGCCCCCCAGTGCCACAGAGCACATATACCGCAATCGGAAGCATTGGCATTCCATCAACGTACAGGTGATAGCCGATGCCCAGCGCCTCATATGGCACGTCCGTGCCAAACACCCCGGGTCCAGCCATGACAGCTTCATATACCGTCAGAGTCCCATCCCAGCAGAATTCGAGCAGAACATGTATGGGGACAGCTGGCTGGTTGGTGAGTGACATGGGTGGCAGGCATGACTATCCCCTCCCGTGATGCACAACAGAAGTCGCACATGCATGACTAACATCCTCCTGTATTTTCCCTTACAGGTGACTCTGCATATGCACTGGGACCCCATCTAATGACTCCTTTCCGGAACCCCCAAACCAGAGGAGAGAGAAAATACAATGAAGCACACATCAAAACCCGTGCAGTGGTGGAGCAAACATTTGGGCTCCTGAAGTCCCGTTTCCGCTGCCTGGATAAGTCCGGGGGGACCCTATTGTATTCCCCTACCTTTGTGTGTCAGATCATCGGTGCATGTTGTATTCTGCACAACTTTGCTATGAGAAAAGGCCTGCAGATTGACATACGTGATGACCTGACCCCCGACCCACACAGTCCCCACCTGCCAGAGGACACCCAGTCTGCTGATGGAAGAGCAGTCAGGAGGGTCCTCGCCGTAGGCATCTTTGGACACTAAACCAAAACATTAATCACACAGACAATGCACGCGTGTACACCACTGATGTCCCTAGATCACACACACCACATGCACATCGCATTGGATTAGCCCAAGTCCAGCATGTAGGAGTTGGGAGCAGTAACGCCAGCGTCAAGGCCCCAATGATGTCACTGTCCATTCATACACCTTTCACACGTCATTCATACAGCCGTGGGGTTAACTTCACCACCACGGCCGAGGGTGACACCCCTTACTGTCAGGAGTGCCACCCTCTCACATTCACACACCATTCACACTGTCCCCTGCACTCCTGACCGTGTGCAGTACAAAATAAACAAAAATATCTCATAACCTGAGAACAAAAAAAAAAAAAAACTCATATCCTGAGTATAAACAAAAATATATAACAACCAAAAAATCAAAAAACCCTCATCTGGGATGACGGGGGCTCCTCCTTGGGGGCACTCTCGGGCTCCTCAGCTGCCTGGAGGGAGTGGGTGGTGGTGGGGGTGGGGGGGCATCAGGAGGAGGCTGATCCCCGGGTGGGCCACTCCTGGGAGCTGTTGGCTGCATGCCCTCCAATGCCACAGCAATACGGCTCAGATACAGGTTTGTCTGGGCCTGCATCCTTAGCTGGCGGGTGATCTGATGCCGCTGGTCACGTTGCCGCTGCCTCCCCTCTTCCCGGATGGCAGCTGTGTTGTCTCGAACAGCTGCTGTCAGGTGCTGGATATCAGCCTGCACCTCCCCCAGGCTGGTCACAACGCCCTGCACACGACTGGGCAGCTGTGACAGAGAGCCCAGGCTGTCTGCGACCCTGTCTAAGTGGCCAGCCATCTCCCCCATTTGCTGGGTCTGTTTGGCGTGGTCCAACACTACCTGGTCCTGGACCAGATCAGACACCCCCCTGGTCTTCCGGGTCGCCTTCCTGGGGGCAGAAGAAGGTTGTCCCCGTGGGGATGGAGTCGCCCTTGAGGGGCTACCTAGGATGGGGGAGGGGATCACAGAGGGCCCTGCAGAGGAGGAGGACTCCTCCAACATTAAAATAAACTCCTGTTCAGGGACAGGCTCCTCCACAACCACCTCTGCTGAAGTGGTGTGGGTACTCTCCTCCTCCACCTCGGTGTCTCCAGCACCCAGGGCCTCGTCATCAGCATCCCGTTGGGAGGTTGGGGTGGACTGGCCGGTAAGCGATGATGGCCCAGCTCCGTCATCTGTGGATGACACAAAGCAGACACATGTTGGTGGTCCCACACACTTGCAACACACCAAAAAGGGGGTAAAAATCACTTACCTGTCCTGGAGCCTTCCTCTACGGAGTCATAGCCAGGGACCCCCTCCAACTGCTCCCTGTCCAGGCAGCGGGCGACCACCTCCTCCTCCGCGGTCAGGGTGACAGGACATGGGGGACCACCACCTGTGCCCCTCTCATGGCTCCTAATGGTGGCCACCTTGCCCCTCACCTTGCGCCGCAGGTCGTTAATTTTTTTTTGAATATCGCCTGCATTCCGGGTGGAGTACCCCAGCACATTGACCCTGGCAGCTATGGTGTCCAGGATGCCCTGCTTCCTCTCCCGGCTGATCTTCCTGCTTTTTTTCCCGTGGAGGAAATCATTAAACGTCTCCATAGCCGAGATTATCACAGAGACCTCCTGGGCATTAAAGTTGAGGTTCCTCCTCTCTTTGGGGGTAGCGGGAGCAGCCATTACAGTGCAAAAGTATCTTCCCTGGGGTGGGGGGAAACGGATATACTTTTGCGCCGGAATGGCGTTTCCGCCAGCGCTTTTAAGCGCCCAGCGGAACGCATTGCGCTGACGTTTCCCAGGAAGTGGTGCCGACGGAAGTTGTGAGCATGCGCACAAGGGGGGCGAGTGGAGCCGCACTCACTGCGCATGCTCCGTGGATGATGCGCTGAACGTAAGCCTCTGCGCTGGGCTCCGCCCATCATTTACATATGATCACACCCACTTCCACTTGCGTCGGGTTACGCCAGCGCATTATCGTTACTCTGGCGCAAGTTTACGCGCAACTGCTATGTGAATTACAGGACTTGCGCTGAAAGGGTCTTCAGAGTAACGTAAATGAGAAGCGTTACTCCAGAGGAAAGATACTCTCATCTACCTGAATCTGGCCCTATGTATTTTTTCTTTTCTTTTCTAATTGTATATGTATCTGTTCAGTATGTATTTGTTATTTGTTTGCTCTTAAATGTGGGCTGGACCCAGAGGGGTTAATGTATAATGAATATTGTAATTTTACATATATATTTTTGTATTGGGTATACGATCACGGATGACGTCCAAATAAACTTTTTAATTTCTATACTTTATAGCTTTTAATATTTTAAATTTTTAATATGTATTCAATGATTATTGATATTGCATATCTTTGGCCTGTTTTAATAATGCCCATACTGTCAGCCCTGATTGATTTAATTCCACTGCCTTTTAGTATTGCCAGTGTACACTCTACAGCAGCGTTTGGTGTTCTATGCTGTGGGAGTGGTTTATGGGCTGTGTGGGCGTGCAGGCTCATTGTGCTGCTGTGGTTGTCATGGCAGCGCTATGCTACTTAACGTGAGACAGCGGGACGTCTGCATATTGCTTCTCTTCTCCCCATGCTGATGAAGTCCCGCCCATAGGGAGGTAACGACGTACGAGGGGGAGGAACTATGCGTGATGTCACCCGCGATCATCAACCCAGGCGAGATCCAGCCGTTTCCCATGCTGTGATCTGGTTTATGCTGAATTGTTTTGTACAACACAGAGTGTGCTTATTTGTCTATGCTGATTCGTTGCACTCACTGAAGAGTGCCTATACAAGGGAGTGTATCCTTGATATTTTTAATACATTTTACATTGGTTCGCTTCAGAGAGCACTAGATCTCCTCCTTCTTTTTTATTTCATATGCCCTGATTGCCTACCTTACTTTTGAGTGAGTCTACCATATTTGAGCTGCTGCTGCTTGCTGTCCCTGTGTGAACCGGAGGTTCTGCATATATTTCATGCTATGTGACCTACTGCAGGTCGAATAATTAAGGTGAGAGGCCATTCCTGCTATTTGGTGGAGGTTCTCTGGACATCACTTGTTTGGATCTTTCTGCACCTGTTTGGATTTAATTTGCACTCAAGCACTATATGGACTCACTTCTGTGTTTTTTGCTTTCCATTTTTTGCTTTATGCTAGTTCTGTTGTCATGCTTTAAATTATGTGTTTCTAGCTGACACTATTTGAGTGTTATATCACCTTAATATATTTGTTATATGATGTTGTAGTTTATATTCACTGTTTTGCGCTGCACTAATTTTTGTTGAGGTATTTTATTTGAATTTGACCTTTAAGTGCTGGCTTGCATAGTTTTTAGTTGTAGATTCCAGCGCTGAATAATTATTTTTATTAGCTGTCACCATATACCACGGAAACTACACTTGTTATGCGCACCATGAAGGGAGGGGTAAAAACCTAGGCAACTTTTCCAAAGGTTACTGTGCATCTTACAGTCATGTCCCGGCCATCTTAGTACAAAAATCAAAGTCAATCCTTGGGGATGTGTATTGGATATGTGGAGACATGCAGGTGAGGACTAGGTTGGAGGGGCAATGGAAGGGAGAATGTGCCCTTGCAAAGGCTATCATGACTCTACACATCCTAACGGAAGGTACTCACAACACACAGAGTAAGAGGACAAAAAGGGAAGCCCTTCCGGGAAGTTTTGACCCTCATGTGTATTTAGATGCCATTTGGAGTCCCAAGGGGGGTCCCTGATGAATTCAAGGCCCGAGGCCAGGTAAAAGCAGGTTTAGAGGCCCTAATCCCCATAATAACTGTTAGCAAAAATGTAGATTGGATAAATTATATATATTACAACCAGCAAAGGTTTGTCAACTACACGAGAGATGCATTCCAGGGAATAGCCGAACAGTTGGAGGCCGACTCTCAAATGACTTTCCAGAAGCGGCTGGCTCTGGATATGATATTTGCAGAGAAAGGAGAGGTTTGTACCATGATAGACAAAATGACCAGCACCATTTGCTGTACCTATATCCCAGACAAAAAATAAAGAAAAAGTGCAGCGCAAACCATATAAGAAAATGTGAAAACAAGTCCAACACAAATCGTGAAGAAAAGGGAGGAGATCTATGATTAGATCATATGAAGGTCTTCACCACGTGAGAGAAATAAGGCAGCAAACTTGAAGCATGTTCCTCCACCAATGAAGATGGCTACTCTCACCTTAAATCGAGACCACTGAGTTAACAAATGGTCACTTAAGCATATAAGAAACAGGGTGTAGATGATTTTGCAAGTCCTCCAATGTCAGTCTCAGCATGGATACTGGAACATGGGAACATAGGAAGGAAATGACAATCTAAGAGCCTCTGCTGGGTAATCTCTTTAATTAAATAAATAATGTGCAGGGTACTCACATTTTACAGGGTTAAAAAGACATGTAAACATTACTGAAGCCTCGCATAGTTCACAAGTTATGTCACCGAGCGACGTGTAAAGCTCCTGGCCCCCGTACGCGTTGCGTGTAGGACACTTCTTCAGCAGGGCGGATCTGGGCACGTCACCGTTCAGTAATAAATAAGCTGCGGTTGCCATAACAACCCCCATCAACCAACGACGTGATCAAGCGGCGCGGCACGTCCTGCGTCACGCGTTCAGGATGGACAGCTTTATTATTCGTTAAAAGACAAACATCCACCTCGAAAGGCGATAGCGCCATCTTGTGGTCACTAAGAAAATTTCACTCACTAAGGCACTTAGAAGTAATAGATCAAGAAAAATTAAGTATAAAAAACATTGCTCAATGTCAGCAAGAGAACTCTGCCAGTAACAATAAATAGGGCCAAATCTGGCACAGTAAATATACTACCTATTTACATATATATACTAGGGAAAAATAGATAGAAAACATCTCTTAAATAACCAGTCATAGTGTATATAAATCATGAATTAGTATCAAACATACACATGAATACCCATAAAGATTAAAAGCCTAAGGCCTCGTACACACGATCAAATCTGCCTGCTGGAAACGGTCTGCTAGACCGTCCCAGCAGACAGATTCGATCGTGTGTATGGGCGAGCAGACGGATTTGGCCACCCGACAGATTGGAAAGCATGCTTACCAATCCGTCGGCTGGGAACCCGTCCGCCCGACATGTCTGCTGGTTAGTACGCTAACCAGCAGACATGTCTTCTCGCACACGCGCCGAATGGTTTCGACGCATGCGCGGAAGTGTTTTACTTCCTGGTGCGTCAACGTCACCGCCACGTCATCGACACGTCAGCGCGCTGTCTGCTGGTGGGGATTTTGGTTTGCTCGTGTGTACCCGCGAGCAAACCAAAATCCAAACAGACAGATTTGTTCAAATCGGTCGGTCCGACCGATTTGAACAAATGAATTGCCTCATGTGTACGAGGCCTAAAAGGACCAATAAAAAGAATATTACTATAACCACTTAAGGACCGCCTACTGCACATTTACGTCGGCAGAATGGCATGGCTGGGCACATCAACGTATATATACATTGATTTTAGTACCCAGCCGTGGGTCGCGGGCGCGCGCCCGCGGGCGCGTGCCTGCTACCCGGTCCGAAGCTCCAGGACTGGGACCGCGGGATTCGCGGACCCGATCGCCGCTGGAGTGCGGCGATCCGTCCCTGGAGCGGAAGAACGGGAAGAACCGTGTGAACACACGGCTTCCCCGTGCTTCTCTGTGGCCGTAGCATCGATCGCGTCATCCCTGTAAAAGGGGGACGTGATCGATGACATCACACCTACAGCCACACCCCCCTACAGTTGTAAACACACACATTAGGTCACACATCCCCTACAGCGCCACCTGTGGTTAACTCCCAAACTGCAACTGTCATTTCCACAGTAAACAAAGCAATTTAAATGCATTTTTTGCTGTGAAAATGACAATTGTCCGAAAAATGTGTCAAAATTGTCAGAAGTGTCCGCCATATTGTCGCAGTCACGAAAAAAATCGCTGATCGCCGCTATTAGTAGTAAAAAAAAATAATTCATAAAAATGCAATAAAACTATCCCTTAGGCGCCGTACACACGGCCGAGGTTCTCGCTGAAAACCAGCGAGAACCTCGCTGGAATGCACATTCCAGCGAGGACCTAGGCCGTGTGTACGGTCTCGGCGAGCTTCCCGTCGGGAAGCCCGTCGAGCCGAAATAGAGAGCACGCTCTCTATTTCCTCGACGGCCCGCCTGGAAGAATGGCTGGTTGCCATTCCCGACGGGCGGGTCGCCGATTTCGACGGCCGGCAGAGAACCTCGACGGGTGGAACGATGTGTTCTGCCCGTCGAGGTTCTCTGCCGTGTGTACGCGGCCTCATTTTGTAAACGCTATAAATTTTGTGAAAACCAACAGATAAACGCTTATTGCGATTTTTTTTTACCACGTAGAAGAATACGTATCGACCTAAACTGAGGAAAAAAAAAGTTTTTTTATATATTTTTGGGGGATATTTATTATAGCAAAAAGTAAAAAATATTGCATTTTTTTTAAAATTGTCGCTCTATTTTTGTTTATAGCGCAAAAAATAAAAACCGCAGAGGTGATCAAATACCACCAAAAGAAATCTCTATTTGTGGGGAAAAAAGGACGCCAATTTTGTTTGGGAGCCACGTCGCACGACCGCGCAATTGTCAGTTAAAACGACGCAGTGCCGAATCGCAAAAAGGGGCAAGGTCCTTTACCTGCATTTTGGTCTGGGTCTTAAGTGGTTAATCATGACTAAATATAATAGTAATTTATTGACTATAAGGTAATATTTAAATAAAACCTTTAAAATTATTTATAAAGAAATATTAAAAAATATTAAAATATTAAAAAATATTAAAAAATAAGCCTCCTACAAAACGTCTAACACAAAAATCATTATTTATTAGAAATATAACAGTTGAGATCGAAATCGACGTTCAGCCCCTCTGGCTTGAGGACCCTAGTCTCATATATCCAGAAGGATTCTCTCTGGCTGATACGTCGAATATAATTTCCTCCTCTCCAGTGTTTGTCGACTCTCTCAAGGCCCCAGAACTTCAAACATCTGGGATTCCTATTGTGACATTGTCTGAAATGTCGAGACACACTGTGGGAGCGCAGACCTAATTTAATATTATTTACATGTTCCCCTACTCTCACAGCCAAGGCACGTGAGGTGCGGCCTACATACTGGAGTCCACAGTCACACTCCAGCATGTAGATCACACCCACTGTATTGCAGGTAATAAGATTTTTAATGGAATACGACTTGTTAGTCGAATGAGAAATAAATTCCTTCTGTTTTTTTTTAATTAAATTTACACTGCTTACAGACCTGGCATCGACCACAGGCAAAAAAAACTGATAGGAAGGAGAAAATGGTATTTTCCCGATACACAGGTGGATCTAAGGCTCCTGGGGCAATCGAGTGGGAGCTTTCTTATAAATAAAAAGAGGTCGTGGAGGGAGGACAGATCCCAAAATCTTGTCCTTCCTCAGAACTTCCCAATGCTTTCTGAAAATAGTTTCGAACTGACGGTGCTGGATATTATAATCCAGAACTATCTTGAATTCAAACTTATCTCCTTCATTAGATGATTTGCGAGAGTCCGCGTCAAGATCTGCTCGACTCAAATTACCCACTCGGGATAATTCATAATCAATGTTGTCTTTCTTATACCCCTTTTGGAGAAACCTTTTAGACAGGATTTTGGACTGGGCATAAAAATCAGTATCCAATGTACAATTATGCCTTAGGCAAATGAATTGACCTCTAGGAATATTAACCAACCAGTTGTGGTAATGGCAGCTGTATAGAGGAATATAGCCATTCCTATCAGATGGTTTAAAATAATTCCGAGTAATGAAAGACTCTCCTCCTTTAAAAATTTCCAAATCCAAAAAGACAATCCTATTGGCATCTATATTCCACGTGAGTGAGATGTTTTTGGTATTGTTGTTCAACCTCAGCAAAAAACTCTCATGGCTGGGCTGATCTACTTCCCAAACCATAATAAGATCATCAATGTAACGTTTATAGCACTTCAACTGTGCTGGGGGATCATTGAAGATAGGGGGCCAGATTCTCAGCGGCGCTACGCCTGCGTAAATGGATATGCGCGGTGTAATTGTAAATGTGCGCCTGCGTATCGATGCGCGGTAAACACAGAACCACATACGCAAGAAAATCTTTTTCGTCTGAGCGGCGAAAATGCTTTAAGCTAGCGCGGTGTAGGCGCATTGTTACGCATCGCAAATATTCAGCTCCCATTGAATTAGCATGCACATATGCAAATGAGGGAGATGCGCAGATTCCCGAAACTACGCGCGTTCGGCGTTGGCTACTCGTGGTGCGCGTAACACGAAAGCCTTGAGTAAACATACCCCTCATAAAAGCACGGGTAACTTTGCTCAAGACCGTGTGCAAGTCAGCTGGAGAGCAACTACAGCAGCACCATAACGGACGAGCTGAGCAATCACACTTACTGGACAACACATTCGTATGCCAACATGCCAGGGGCAGCCATGGTCTTATCACTACTAATGTATGCAGATGAAGAGGAGCATAGAAGGAGGAGGAGGAGGAGGAGGGGGGCACGTGAGAGGATCTACCGAGCGCGCATGAGCCTCTTTGGCATGGGTGATGAGGAGGTGTATCGCATCTTCAGATTCAGCCCTGCTGCCATCCTGGAAATAACCACAGCCCTGCAGGAGGACATCACCAGCCAGACACACCGCACTGCAGCCACTGGTGAAGGTCCTGGCAACACTGCATTTCCTGGCCAGTGGATCATTCCAGCGTACAAGTGGAGTGGTGGCTGGGATGTCACAAACCAGCATAAGCAGATGTCTGCACCAGGTTGTCCCCGCAATCCTCAGACGCATGTCCAACCAAATCATCAGACCCACCACTGAGGAGCTGCGGCTGAAGGCAATGACAGATTTCTACAGAATTGACGGATTCCCACGCACCATCGGGGCCATTGATTGCACACATGTGGCACTCCAGCCCCCCAGTGCCACAGAGCACATATACCGCAATCGGAAGCATTGGCACTCCATCAATGTACAGGTGATAGACGATGCCAAATACCTCATATGGCACGTCCGTGCCAAAGACCCTGGGTCCAGCCATGACAGCTACATATACCGTCAAAGCACCATCCCAGCAGATTTTGAGCAGGACGTGTACAAGGACAGCTGGCTGGTTGGTGAGTGACATGGGTGGCAGGCATGACTGTCCCCCCCATGATGCAGACATCACGAGGGGCACATGCACGGCTAACATCCTGCTTTCTTTTCCCTTCCAGGTGACTCTGCATATGTACTTGGACCCCATCTCATGACTAGTGTTGAGCAGAATATGCCATATTCGATTTCGCGATATATCTCGAATATATAGTCGAATATTCGAGATATATTCGCTAAATACGAATATTCGTGATATTTTTTGGAAATGAAATGATTGCGAAATTTCGCTATTGCGAATGCGAAATTTCGAGAAATGCGGAAGGAGCACTCTGATTGGCTCAGAATATTCGTGATATTTTATAATACAAAATAATTGCGAATATTCGAGAAATGCGGAATGGAGCACTCTGATTGGCTCAGAATATTATTGATATGTTACAATACAAAATAATTGCGAATATTCGGCAAATGCGGAAGGAGCACTCTGATTGGCTCAGAATATTCTTGATATATTACAATACAAAATAATTGCGAATATTCGGCAAATGCGGAAGGAGCACTCTGATTGGCTCAGAATATTCGTGATATTTAATAATACAAAATAATTGCGAAATTTCGAGAAATGCGGAATGGAGCACTCTGATTGGCTCAGAATATTCTTGATATTTTATCGTAATTTCGCAAAAATGCGAATGAGAAATTTATTGCGGAATTTCGACAGTAACACTCTGAAATCGAATATATGTGTTATTTTAGCTAAAAACAATATTGCGAATTTCTCGAAAATAATCGCGCGATATCGCTATTGCCGAATAATCGCATTGCGATTTATCGGCAATATAAAATGATCGCTGCAGCTACTCGGCCCAAGGTCTCTAATCATACCAGCAATGCTTTTAGACGTCGATGGGGATCTCTAGGATGTGATCTGTTCTAAAAAAAAAATTGAAAAAATACGAATATTCGAAATAGCGAATATTCACCGCGAAATTTGGAATATATCGCGAATACTCGAATATGCCATATTCGAGCCGAATATTCGCAATACGAATATTCGTGAGCAACACTACTCATGACTCCTTTCCGGAATCCCCAAACCAGAGGAGAGAGAAGATACAATGAAGCACACATCAAAACCCGTGCAGTGGTGGAGCGCACATTTGGCCTCCTGAAGTCCTGTTTCCGATGCCTGGATAAGTCCGGGGGGGGGCCCTGTTGTATTCCCCCAACTTTGTGGGTCAGATCATCGGTGCATGTTGCATTCTGCACAACTTTGCAATGAGAAAGGGCCTGCAGATTCCCCTATGTGATGACCTGACCCCCCAACCACACAGCCCCCCCCTGCCAGAGGAGACCCCGTCTGCTGATGGAAGAGCAGTCAGGAGGGTCCTCGTGTTACGAATCTTTGATTGTTAAACACACACATTCATCATGTCACACGGATAATGCACGCATGCACACCACTGATGTCCCTAGATCACACACCCCACATCAACATCACATTGGATTAGCCCAAGTCCAACATGCAGGACTTGGGAGCAGCAACGCCACGTCAAGGCCCCAATGATGTTGCTGTCCATTCATACACCATTCAAACAGCCGTGGGGATAACTTCTCCCAAACGGCCGAGGGTGACACCCCTTACTGGCAGGAGTGCCACCCCCACATTCACACACCATTCACACTGCACCGTGTGCAGTATCAAGAAAATAAACTAAAAAGCTCTTAACCAGAGCATTATAAAATAAACTAAAAAGCTCTTAACCAGAGCATTATAAAATAAACTAAAAAGCTCTTAACCAGAGCATTATAAAATAAACTAAAAAGCTCTTAACCAAAGCATTATAAAATAAAATAAAAAGCTCTTAACCAGAGCAAAATGATCCAAAAAAAATTATTAATGGGCCTGGCGGGGGCTCCGCCTGGTGCCACGGCTCCTGCCCCTCACTTGCCTGGGGGCAGCCACAGGTGGGGGGGTGGGGTAGCAGGTGGAGGATAAGCATCCCCATGTCCCTCCCTGGCTGCCTGCATGCCCTCCAGGGCAAACGCAATGCGGGTCTGGACAGCTGTCTGCTCCACGACTGCAAGCCGCAGGGTGGTCGCCTGCAGTTCCCCCAGGCTGGTGACTGTCGCTGCACTGTTGCCAGCGACATCCAGGATGGCATCTGTAATGGCATCCGAGGAGGCCAGGCTGTCGGCCAGACGCCTCATCTCCCCCACGACCTCTGAAAGGTGACGATTCTGCTGGTCCTGCTGCCTGGCCAGCTGCTCCGGCAGGACCTTGGGTACACCCCTGGTCTTGCAAGTCGCCTTGCGGGGAGTGGCAGGGGACCTGGCATAAGGGGAGGATGTTAAGGGGCCGGAGATGAGGGGGAGGAAACAGACGGACTGGAGAGGTTGGGGGTGGACACTGAGGGGCTTGAAAAAGATGGGGGGATAGCCTTGGCTGGTCCGGGCAACCCATGGTCCTCCTCCAAAACCAGGTAGAGCTCCTGGTCTACGAGCTCCTCCTCAACCACCTCCTCCATAGACGTGTGCTCACTTCCCTCCAAGTCCTCTTCCAGGGGGGCAGCCAGAGGGACTGGATGTTTGGGGGATGTCTCCAGACAGGCCCTGGCAGCCACAGATGGCCCCGCTCCCTCCTGCACATCTGTTGATGACACAAAAGATGCCCATGTTGGTGGACCCACACACTTGGCACATGTTCCCTTCCACCCCCACACATGCTACACAACAGATAGAATATAAAACACACTTACCTGTCCTCAGGGCTGGCTTTTCGGACTAGTAGCCCCCAACTCCCTCAACCTGCTCCCTCTGCAGGCAGTGAGCGACCACCTTATCCTCCTCAGTCAGGCGGACGTTGCAGGGTGGGCCCCCTCCAGTGCCCCTGGCATGCCGAGCTTGAGTCGCCAGCTTGCCCTTCACGAGACGCCGCAGGTCATTCATTTTTTTTTGAATATCCTGCGGGGTCCGGGTCTCGAGAGAAAGGGCATTAACCTGGCAAGCCACCTTCATCCGGATTTGATCCCTCCGGGACTTGCTGGTCCAGGCACTGTCAGCACCATAGAGCCGGGAATCGTATTTTTCCATTGCCCTTACAACAATGACCCTCTCCTCTGGGGAGACATTTTTCTTCCTCCTCTCCTTACCAACAGAAGCCATGGGAAAAGCACAACGTTTTCCCGTGACAAGCAAAAAAATGGGAGACTTTTGCGCTGCACGGGCGCATGTGTGCCGGCGAATTGTAGGGAGGCTTTTGCGCATGCGCAGAAGGCATCCACGTCACGGCGCGGGTCAACCACGTCATGGCGCGGGTCATCCACGTCACGGCGCATGCTCCGTTCGTCCCGGCCTGCATTTGCATGGGGTCACGCTTCATTGCAATGCAACACGCCAACTTCCCTCCTACTTTGGAGTTGCGCCGGATTACGCCGATGATTTTACGCGACGCAGGCGCATCTTGGAGCGCATTTACTTAGGGAATACGGTACTTGCCACTCCGCGTTACGTCGGCGTAGTGCATCTGAGATGAGCAAAGCCTGCATAATTAGGCGCGCAGCTACGAGAATCTGGCCCACTCTCTTCTTCCCACAGGGCCATAAATAAATTGGCAACGCTGGGGGCAAATTTGGCCCCCATAGTGACGCCCATTATTTGGAGATAAAATCCTCTGTTATACCAAAAATAGTTTTTAGTTAAAAAAAATTCAAGACATTGGAGGAGAAATTTCTTGTGTTTGGAAGTGAGGTTAGATTGAGACAGACCCCACTTAACAGCCAAAATGGCGTCAGCGTGACCTATTATGGTGTAAAGAGAGCTGACGTCGGCTGTGATGAGGAGACTTTCAGGGGTACACGATAACGACTCCAAGGTTTGGATACACTGCTTAGTGTCTCTTAAAAAGGACCTGGTGTTAGAGACTGTGGGGGTGATTTACTATTGAAGCTGCACTGCGCCGGTACATGCCTTAATTAGTGCACTGGATGAAGCCTTAATTAGGCGCATGAACTGGCCGCAGCAGCAGCGCGATGCAATTGATAAGTAAAGCCGCCTCCGAACTCCCTGTTAAAGTCTATGGGGGAAATCTTAATTGTGAATTTTAAAGGCTAATCTGCAAGTTTTGTCCTAAAAAGTGTTTGGGGACCTCAGTCCTGCCCCAGGTGACATGTACCAATGCTTTTTTTATTTTTTAAAACGGCCGTTTTTTCGGGAGCAGTGATTTTAATAATGCTAAAAGTGCAACAATAAAAGTGTAATTTTTCTTTAAAATTTGGTACTATGGGGGGCTCTAATGTCAGCATGTGAAAAAGCGCATGTTTCCCGTGGTTAGAACTGTCTCTGCACAAAATGACATTCTCCAAAGCAAAAAAGCCGTTTAAAACTGACTCGCGGCAATAATGAATTGTCGGCTCTTGGCAATTGCAGGAGAATTCATTCATAAAAAAAAAAAAACGAAAAAAAAAAAATGACGTGGGGTTCCCCCAAATATCCATAACCAGACCCTTCAGGTCTGGTGTGGAATTTAAGGGGAACTCCACCCCAAATTTAAAAAAAAAATGGCGTGGAGTCCCCCCTAAAATCCACACCAGACCCCTTATCTGAGCACGTTGACCTGGCCGGCCGCAGAAAAGAGGGGGGACAGAGCGCGGCCCCCCCTCTTCTGAACCGCACCAGACCACATGCCCTCAACATTGGGAGGGTGTTTTGGGGTGCCCCCCAAAACACCTTGTCCCCATGTTGATGAGGACAAGGGTCTCTTCCCCACAACCCTTGCCCGGTGGTTGTGGTGGGGCCCCCCAGATCCCGGCCCCCCCTGTGTGAAATGGTAATGGGGTACATTGTACCTCTACCATTTCACCAAAAAAAAAATTGTAAAGGGTTAAAAACGACAAGAGCCGTTTTTTGACAAGTCCTTTATTGTCTTCTTTTCTTCTTTCCTTCGGGTTTCTTCCTCCATCTTCTTCTTCCTCTGTTTTCTGTCTTGGGTCTTCTATTCCCGCATCTTGCCCGGAATGTTCTTCCATCTTCTTCTCCTTCCGCTGTCCTTCTCGTCCGCATCTTCTTCTGGTTCTTCCTAGCCGGAGCCGCCGCTTCCAATTGAAATTCCCGCTGTCTGCCGGACCACGCCCCCCTCTGACGCCACGGGCAAGCTCTTAGGAAAGTCCCCATGTGGTGCCTGTGCGTCAGAGGGGGGCGTGGTCACATGTCAGAAAGCGGGCCCTCTGACATGTGACCACGCCCCCCTCTGACGCACTTGCAGCACACTCCTAAGAGCTTGCCCGTGGCGTTAGAGGGGGGGCGTGGTCCGGCAGACAGCGGGGATTTCAATTGGAAGCGGCGGCTCCGGCGAAGAAGAACAAGAAGAAGATGCGGACGAGAAGGACAGCAGAAGGAGAAGAAGATGGAAGAACATTCCGGGCAAGATGAGGTAATAGAAGACCCAAGACAGAAGCAGAGGAAGAAGAAGATGGAGTAAGAAACCCGAAGGAAAGAAGAAAAGAAGAAGAAAGAAGATAATAAAGGACTTGTCAAAAACTGGCTCTTGTCTTTTTTAACCCTTGACACTTTTTTTTGGTGAAATGGTAGAGGTACAATGTACCCCATTACCATTTCACACAGGGGGGGGGGTCTGGGGGGCCCCTTTGTTGAAGGCGTCTTCCAGATTTCGATAAGCCTCCTGCCCGCAGACCCCCACAACCACCGGGCAAGGGTTGTGGGTAAGAGACCCTTGTCCTCATCAACATGGGGACACGGTGTTTTGGGGGGTACCCCAAAACAACCTCCCAATGTTGAGGGCATGTGGCCTGGTGCGGTTCAGGAGAGGGGGGGGCGCGCTCTGTCCCCCCTCTTTTCTGCGGCCGGCCAGGTCAACGTGCTCGGATAAGGGGTCTGGTGTGGATTTTAGGGGGGACTCCACGCCAATTTTTTTCAATTTGGGGTGGAGTTCCCCTTAAATTCCTTACCAGACCTGAAGGGTCTGGTTATGGATATTTGGGGGGAACCCCACATCATTTTTTTTTAGAAAATTAACGGCGGGGTTCCCCTTAATATCCATACCAGACCCAAAGGGTCTGGTTATTAAATTTGGGGGGACCCCCACCCTTTTTTTGGTGTTTTTTATGAATGAATTCTCCTGCAATTGCCAGGAGCTGACAATTCATTATTGCCGCGAGTCAGTTTTAAACGGCTTTTTTCCTTCAGAATGACACTTTTCACATGCTGACATTACACCCAGGGCCGCCATCAGGGGGGTACAGGCAGTACACCTGTAAGGGGCCCGGGGGTCCGGAGGTGCCCAGATGCCTGGAGGCCCCCCAGCGCCCCAGATGGTAACCCCCTCTTATTTTTTTATATATATTTTATAGTTTATTTTTTTATTATTCTTTATTAAAGGGCCAATTTTTGGAATTTAATTTTTTTTAGCAGTCCGGAGGTCCCCAGGGGCCCAGAGGGCCCCGGGTGGCAACCCCCCATATTTTTTGTTATTAAAGGGCCAATGTTTTTTTTAGGGGTCTGGAGGTCCCCAGTGGCCCGGAGATCCCCAGGGCTCCAGATGGCCCCAGATGACAACCTTTTTGCTTATAAAAATGTTATAAACATTTTATATTTTCCCCAGGTTGTTTTTTTTTCTTTAATTTATTTTTTAAAGTGTATTTTGTGCGTGAAGTCGAGAGAGAGGAGCTGGACTGCAGGAGTTGGGAGTAGGCAGACCCTCCCCCGGAGGCAATCGCCATCCTTCTCCATGCCCCCGGTGGCAATGGCGGGTGTGAGGGGGGCCTCCCACTCACCCCACCCTACCTGCTCCACTTGGGAGCCGGATGGGACAGAGGGACTCCCCCTATGAGGGAGTTTAGCCCACCCAGCCAGCCCTGTAGGTCCTTCGCCTCTCTTTATTTTAGGAAACCTCATGGCCAAAGTGCGTGTGTGTTAAACCAATTTCGTGTGCGTGCAAGTGTGGTGTTTTTTTTTGGGGGGGGGGGGTGGGCATACTAGGCACAGGCGTACCTTGCATAGCACACCCACCGGGAGCCGGGCTGAGACCACCAAACTCAATTCACATGTAGCCGAGACCGGGATCCGAACCCTTGGCTGCAGAGGTGAACGGCTTGTCAGCGCAGTGCCATTCACGTTGAGCCACCACAGCTCCCACCCCATGTTATTTTTGTTTAGATATTTTTTTAGTTATTTTTTATTAAAGGGCCCAGAGCTCCCAAGGCAACCCCCCCCTTTTTTTATATATATATATATATATATAGATATTTTTATTTATTTTTCATTAAAGGGCCCAGAGGTTTATTTTTATTAAAGGGCCCAGAGGTCCCCAGGGCCCCCGGATGGCTACCACCCTTTTTTTAATATATATTTTTCTATATTTATTTTTTGTAAAGGAACCCCCCGCTTATCAAATTGCGGCAGCCCCCTCCCCTTCTCAATTTCAGGCGGCAGCACCCCCCCCCTGTTCTCTGCTCCAGGGGGCCCATGCCTGAAGCTGTGTAAGGGGCCCCATAATTCCTGATAGCGGCCCTGATTCCCCCCCCCCCCCATGGTACGAAATTTCAAGGAATTTTTAACTTTTATTGTTGCACTTTAACCACTTCCATACCGCGCCTATTCTGGCACTTCTCTCCTTCATGTAACAATTATATTTTCTTCCTTAAAAATTACTCAGGACCCCCAAACATTATATATATTTTATTAACAAACACCCTAGGGAATAAAGTGGCGGCCATTTTTTCTTACAAATTTCCAACGGTATTTGCGCCAAAAATTTTCAAACGTTTTTATTTTTTTGGCTTACAAAAAAAAACCTGTTTCATGAATGACAAAATAAGAAAGCAGTAAAGCTAGCCCAATTTTTAGGGATCCTTAAGATGATGTTACACCGAGTAAATAGATAACTAACTTGTCACGCTTTCATATTGCGCACACTCATGGAATGGTTCTAAACTTCGTTATTAAAAATCTCCATAGGCGACACTTGACTTTTTTTCTCAGGTTACCACTTTTGAGTTACAGAGGAGGAGGTCTAGTGCTAAAATTATTGCTCTCACTCTAACGCACACTATGATACCTCACATGTGGGGTTTGAAGGGTGTTTACATATGTGGGTGGGACTTGCATGCGTGTTCGCTTCTGAGTGTGAGCTACTAGGGACAGGAGCATTTAAATTATTATTTTTTTTTTTTACTTAATATTTTTATTTTTGCACTTGTTTGTCCCTTTTTTTGTATTATTTTTCACTTTTCTTCCTATTACAAGGAATGTAAACATCCCTTGTAATAGGACTAGTGTGTGACAGGTCCTCTTTATAGAGAGAGGCGGGGTCAATTAGACCCCACATCTGTCCTCCAGGCTGGAAAGCATGGAATCGAAAAAAAAAATAAAAAAAATCATCTCATGCTTTCAGCTGCGATCATGTTCGTTCAGCACAGTGGTGTAGTGTGTAGCATGTTCACCTAGCAGCAAAAGGGTTGCCGGTTCGAATCCCGCCCGTGACACTATCTGCCTGGAGTTTGCATGTTCTTTCTGTGCGGGTTTCCTCCCACAATCTAAAAACATGCTGTAAATTGGATCCTGTCTAAATAAGCCCTAATATGCAGTAGGATATTTAGGTTTTGTGCTGCCCTAGGCCTGACCAAATTTCGGCACCCCCTAATAGAAAAATGACCCACCCTTCCTGTCAAGGCCACACCTTGTTTTTTTATGACCCACCCAGGAATTTTCAGGGGACACACACAAGTTCTGTGGGGGGGGGGGCACAGGAGTCCCTTAATTTTCCTAGTTTTTCGATCACTTCCTGTTTGGCTATGGGGCAGGAAGTGAAGGCCAATCTCCCCAAACGGACAGGGATAATACAAAATAAACTGACAGAGCTTCTAACCCCCCCCCCAACTCTATCCAAAATGAAAGAAAACAAAAAAATAAAAGTGATGATTATAGTTCCAGTTTAACCCCAAATTTCAGATCATTTTATTGAGAGGCTTAAGAAAATATAACCATGCCAATAGGCCAGGATCCAGCATTGCTAATATGTATGAATGTGTGTTAGGGACCCCCACAAACACCACCCAATGTTAAATCAACAATTTTCTTGTTTGTTTTGGGGATGCCTGCACCTCTGATAGGGTAAAGACACCTCACAAATGTTGTCACTTTCTACTTAATTCATTCACTTCCTGCCACATAGCCAAACAGGAAGTGAGGGAAAAACCTGAGTAATGTTTTGTTGGGGACACACAGATCAATCTAAATAGTTTCCCATTTTGGAAATTGCATTTTGCTGTGTACACCCCAAATTAGTATAGATCTTGGACTTTGGGGTCCATTTACTAAAGGCAAATTCACTTTGCACTACAAGTGGACAAGCAAGGAAGAAAAATATAAACTTGGCGGGATTGGAAGTTAAAACCATCAGTGCTTCCCTTCTGATTTTCATTGCCTACGCTTCTACTGCAGAGCGGCTTTGCCTTTACTAAACCCCAAAGTAACTAATCATTTGGGGTGTACACAGCAGTGCAATTTGCTTAATGGGGACACTAGTTAGATTGACCTGTGTCCCGAAGAAAAGACCATTGGTAGGGTTTTAACCTCACTTCCTGTTTAGCTGTGTGACAGGAAGTGAAGCCAATTTTAAGAAAAGGGACACAAAGCCCAACCTAAAAACAGTAGCAGGGGTTCTAACACTCAATTGGCTTCCCTCAAACAACCCACAATTAGAATAGGATTGTCTTGTGCTAGTTTCAAGCACAGCGCTGTAAATCAGCACTTCAAGCCTGTCCACCAATGCCTTGAAGGAAGAGGTTGTGTCTTTGAAGCAGCTCCTGTGAAGAACCAGACCCTGGAGGAGAGGGGAGGCTATGGCCTCATCAAGCCCAGGCCAGGGGCTTGTTCCTGGGCAAGGGGAGTTCACCTCCCGCCCGGTACCTCCGAGGACCGTGGATCTCCCGAGTTTTGGGGATTTAAATAAAGAAGAGAAGCAATTTTTGTCGGTCCAGTCCAAGCTGGCAGATTGGACTTTTCCCCAGCAAGGGGAGGATGATCAGCGAATGCTGAGAAGACGCAGCAAAACCAAAGGTTTGATTCAGAAGGCGGCACAAGCTCTCCATTTCAGGATTACAGTGCTGGCCAGTTTAAGGAACAGAAGAGATCGGGCTAGTAGCTCAAAAAGATTCGAATTCAAGGAAGCAATAGACCTGTTGAAAGAGCAGAATGGCCAGTTATGGGGTCTTGTTATGTGTCTCTGTTCCAGAGGGACTGCAGAGAAGGCTTTCCTCCTTCCAATCAGGAGGGAGCTCCAACGTGCCTCTGAGGAGAGCAAGCAGGCAGCAAGGAGAGGCAAGTCAGCATTAGTAGCTGAGGGGTCTGGGGGTTCTCTGTTAGTGGAACCTCAGACCTCAGGGACTATCTCGGAGAGTACCGCTGAGGGCGTCCAGGCACCTGCCGGACCCCAACCTGTGAAGAAAGGGGGTACAACATCAAGTGGGAGGTTGTCCCACGAAGCAGGAGGTACTCGCGTGAGTGAGAGAGGTCTCAACCCCGTGGTGAGTCTTCCTCGTCTTCCGCCTGGTCTTTTGGTCACCGTGAAGAGTGTGTCTGGTTCCCAGCAAGATCAGGGTGATAAGCCTGCTCCTGGAAGTGGGGGTGCTTTGGCCTCTGTGAACCCAGCAAGTAGCCTACAGCAGGGTCAGCCGGCCGTTGTGGTGGCGACCGCTGCGGGTTTACAGGGTGAGGGGCAGGCATCTACCGTGGATCCAGTTGAGATGGACTGTATGACATCTAGTATGGAAGAAGCTATGGCTAGGATAGCAATGGCTGCCGAGGGAGAGGGCACGCCACGCCATGTGGAGCCTCCTGCTTCTGGACGACCAATCAGCAGTGACTTGGAGGGCATTTCCGCTGTGCGGGAATCTCCCGTGATTGGGACGGAGCCGCGACCGGAAGTGACGTCAGCACGTGACCCGGAACCGGAAGTGACGTCAGCACGTGACCCGGAACCGGAAGTGACGTCAGCGGGTGAACCACTGGCTGTGGTGACACCCGGAGCTGCCAGTCTATGCTATCCTTCCCCCCCTTCCCTTTCTCTTCCTGTTGCCCCCTCCTCTCATTCTTGTTCTGTTCCCCTCCCGCTTTCTTCCCGTTTTGCCCCGCTCTCCCCCCCCGGGTGGATTCTCATGCGTTGGGTGGTGCAGTAACCCAGGAGGATATGGAGGTGGCCCTTGGGTCACAGAAAAGACCTCAGGCCGGGTCAAGTGAAGAGCCCTCAGAGGGTATGAGTGGGGTGGGCCCAGCAGCCGGTGATACTGGTTGGGTAGTGCTTAGGAAGAATAAGCAGAAAAAGAAAAAAAGTAAAAAAGGTGTTAATGAGTGATGTGGGAGTGGGTTCTGTGCCCTGTTCTAAGCAGGATGAGGGTGCGGGTGCCGCAGAGTAATTTGTTATTTTACTAGTCGGTTAATATAGCGGGATTTTGTTCGATGTTTATGATGTATAGATATGTGGTCTGTTGATGGATTTGGCTAGCTATGACCTGGTGCAGTGGCCAGATGGGGCAGAGGCTGTAGGTTTCTGCAGTTGATGCCAATAGGCTTGCGCAGGTAGTTGGCTAATCCGCGTAAAAATATGCCATATATAGTATTTTGTTATTCTTTCTTTTGTTTCTTATGGACCTTAATTATGGGTATGCACCAATAGTGACCCAAAGTGCAATGAGCCGGATAATGGAGGGTGATAAAAGTTTGCCCAACCTGATAGAGGTTAGCACTGGTGAATTGGTTGCGTGTTATTAGTCTGTGTTTTCAAGGTTTGTAAATTCAATGTTGGTTTTATAGGAGTGTTATAGTTGTTTAAATGATTACCTTGTATATGTAAATGTTTGTAAGCAGTGTGAGATTTTCTTGATGTTTCCCCGTTATTTGTAAATTTGGTACCTAATGTCGTGTCTGAATAAACAAAACATTTCCACCAATACACCACCCCCCCCTCCAAACAGGCCTTGTTTGCAGGTTTTCCTACATCTTGCACATGTGCTTTAAAAAGTCAGTCTGGACATCAATTCTAGGAAACAATACTTACCGCTTTGTCCTTCCTTTTCTGGTGACTAAACATTTCATGCATACACACCAGGAAAAAGCTTAGAGACAAATCACACTTGATGGTTTAGGCCCAAACTATTTCAGCTGCAGCTGTTGAAATCCATAGCATGACAAAAATATCACAAAACAAACTTCAAAACTTGAAAGTAATTTTATTGGTCCACAAAACAAGGAAAGCAAAACAAAATATTAAAAATAAACACACAAAAAAATATAAAAAAAACTAAAAGCAAAAAATAGACCAACGTTTATTTCACACAGTCATTGGAAAATAAATCATGCTTTTGAAATAACAGGATAGACCCACAGGATTAAAATATTAGTCATTACCATCTTGAGAAACATTTAGCAAAATTATGCAGCAGACATCAAAAAAACAAAACTTGCTCCAAAACATCTCTGTTTCGCTCCGCTATTACTTCCAGCCAGCAAATCTGCCCCCTCTGAGGGCAGCTGACACGTGCTCTATCCACGCTTTTTATAACATGTGTGCTATAGACTTTCACCTGAGTTATATATTGCTCACTCAGCACCTAGGGTGTAGCCACGCACATCCAATGTGTTATTTTGGCTCACTATTCACCAGCTGAGCACTTTGTTTGATTTTGTTTGATTTTGATTTATATTTTACGTTATATATTTCTTTGTACACTTTTCACTCACACTTTAGCGCTTATCAATTTATTTATTCATATCCACTAGCGGGCTTGTCACCTTTAGATATAGCGGCTTCAGTTCACAGTTTTTAGACATTGGTTACATTCCAACACTCGCAGTAGCGCAGTAGAATTTCCTATCACATGTGTGCTAATGAACCAATTGGAAACACATGAAGAAATGTCAGCCTCTAGTTTGTGTGCACTTGTAACTGCTTACACCTGTTAAGGATGTCCTTAAATTAGCATGAGCATGCTCAGAAAGATGCATGTCATTTTCAGGCACAAACACCCAGCTTATTTTTCTAAGTGTTCGAGCATGCCCAGTTCACTCGAAATGCATTACCAGAATCAAATCTGCAATGGCGGATGAAAGCATTAGAGGTGTTTTATTTATTTTTTGGTCCCCCTGAACTGATGCTTTACAACCTGAAGGGGAGGTCTTATAGAATTTTTACGTAACAAACATAAATAATAATAATTAAAACGCCCCAGTCCCTAGTAGCTCGCAGTCAGAAGCGAACACGCAGCATTTTTTTTTTCCGGTTACCAGTTTAGATTTACAGATGAGGTCTAGTGCTAAAAGTATTCCTCTCGCTCTTACGCACGCTATGATACCTCACATGTGTGGTTTGAAGGATGTTTCCATATGTGGGCGGGCCTTAAATGTGTAAGTCCCGCCTACACATATTTAACCCCCGTTCAAACCCAACATGTGAGGTATCATAGCGTACGTTAGAGCGAGAGCAATACTTTTAGCACTAGACCTCCTCTGTAAATCTAAACTGGTAACCTGAAAATAAATAAAAAAGTGTTGCCTATGGGTATTTTCAAGTACTGAAGTTTGGCGCCATTCCATGAGTGTGTGCAATATTAAAGTGTAACATGTTGGGTATCTATTTACTCGGTGTAACATCATCTTTCACATTATGGCCATAAATTGGGATAACTTTAGTGTTTTCTTAATTTGTAACCACTTGAGCCCCAGACCATATTACTGGTCACTGACAGGGCCAGTTTTTGCATTTCAACACTGCGTCATTTTAACTGACAATTGCGTGGTTGTGCGACGTGGCCCCCAAACAAATTTGGCGTCCTATTTTTTTTTTGGTGGTATTTGATCACCTCTGCGTTTTTTCTTATTTTTGCTTGAACCAAAAATATAGCGACAATTTTGTAAATAAAAAGACAACTTTTTTACTGTTTGCTATAATAAATCTCCCTCAAAATACATTCAAAAACTTTTTGCCCTCAGTTTAGGCCGATACGTATTCTTCGACATATTTTTGGTTCCAAAAAATCGCAATAAGCGTTTGATTGGTTTGGGCAAAAGTTAAAAGTAGGGGTTGGTCTTATGGGTTTTTTAGGAATATATTTTTGTTTTACTAGTATTGGTGGTGATCATTGATTTTTCTGGCTACTGCGACATTGTGGCGGACACATTTTTGTGAGCTTTGGCATTTTTCTAGCGACCAATGGTATACAAATGCATTGCTTACTATAAAAATGTAAGCGAGGAAGGGGTTGATTATGTTACCTGGGTGTGTTCTAACTGTAAAGGGGGTGGGACTGTCTAGGGGAAATGACAGATCGCTGTTCATACATTGTATGGACAGACAAGCAGGCATCCCCCCCCCCCTGACAGGACCGGGATAAAGGGGAACTCCACACCAAATTTAAAAAAAACGGCGTGGGGGTCCCCCTCCAGGTGCACAACAGGCTCTTAGATTTGATCTGGAACATAAGGGGTTAAACCCACGCCAAAAACGGCGTGGGGTTCCCCCTCAGATCCAGACCAAACCCTTCTCCCAGGCACGCAGTCTGGCCGGACAGGAATGGGGGTGGGGACGAGCGAGCGCCCCCCCTCCTGAGTCGTACCAGACCACATGCCCTCGACATGGGGGATTGTGTGCTTTGGGGGAGGGGGGCACTGCCCCCCCACCCCAAAGCACTCTTGTCCCCATGTCGATAGGGACAAGAGCCTCTTCCCGACAACCCTGGCCGTTGGTTGTCGGGGTATGCGGGCGGGGGGCTTATCAGAATCTGAGAGCCCCCTATAATAAGGGGGCCCCCAGATTCTGGCCCCCCACCCTATGTGAACATCGAACACCTACCCATTCACCGGGTGGAAAAGTGTAAACACAAATAAACCACACAGAATAAAAGAATTTATTAGTCAGCTCTGGGGGTCTTCTGCCGGGACCCCCCACCAGCAGCCCATTGGGCCCCGGGCTTCGCCGTTTTCTGCCGGGGGGGGGGGGGTGACACCCACCGATGCTCTCCGCCATGTTCAGCCAGGCCCCCACCCCAAATTAAGCTCTTTTACATCCGGGGGGGGCCGGCCGAAAACAGCGGAGAACAACGGGGGGCGGAGCCCCTCCTCGGTCTTCTAGACGTTTTCTGCCGGGGGGCTCCAACCCCGCACCGGTCTTCGCCGCCGCCTTTTGCCGGGGGGGGGGGGACACCCACCGATGCTCTCCGCCATGTTCGGCCAGGCCCCCACCCCAAATTAAAATCTTTCACATCCGGGGGGCCGGCGGAAAATGGCGGAGAACAATGGGGGGCGAAACCCCTCCTCGGTCTTCGCCACCGCCTTCTGCGTGGGGCTCCTGCCTCCCGCGGGCTGATGGCTGTCTACACCTACCCCCCCGGTCTTCACCGCCGTCTTCCGCCGGGGGGAGAGACACCCACCGATGCTCTCCGGGGGGGGCGGCGGAAAATGGCGGAGAACAACGGGGGCGTCGCCACTCCTCAGTCTTCTAGCCGTTTTCTGCCGGGGGGGAAACACCCAGCGATGCTCTCCGCCATGTTCGGCCGGGCCCCCACCCCAAAATTAAGCTCTTTTACATCCGGGGGGGGGCGGCCGAAAACAGCGGAGAACAACGGGGGTGTCGCCCCACCTCGGGCTTCTCCGCTTCTGCCTGGCTCCTCCCGAGGCCAGGGCTTCTTTCGCCGTCTTCCGCCGGAGGGCGCCACTCTCCGGGCTTCTCATCGCTGTCTTCCGCCGCAGGGCACCACCCGCGGGCTTTGTCAGCTTCTGCCTGGCTCCTCCGCGGGGGCCAGGCCTTCTCGTCGCTGTGTCACCGTCTTCTGCCGCCGCCCCCTTTGACGTTTTCTGCCGGGATGAGGGTCGCACATCCCATCCCGGACTTCGACGTGGCGGGCTTCTCGTCGCTGTGTCGCCGTCTTCTGTCGTCGCCCCTTTCACCACGAAGCTCCCGTGCTTGTGTGGGAGGGCAGCGGGCTTCAAAGTTTTCGGCCGGGGTGAGGGTCGCACATCCCACTCTGGACTTCTAGTCGTTTTAGCCGCCCCCTTCACCATGAAGCTTCCTGCGGCGGGCTTTTCGTCGCTGTCTTCCGCCATGGGGTGACACTCGCGGGCTTCTTCGGCGGCATCCGCTTCTGCCTGGCTCCGCCGCTGGGGCCAGGGCTTCTTCTTTCATTCGATGTTGACACGGCGAGGTCCGGCGCTGAAATGCCGACAGAGCGGTGGGCACGGACTTATATTGGCATAGGGCGTGAGCGTGGTTATGCCACCATGTGACCTTAACCCATGTGACATCACATTCCCATCATGCCCTGTGATGTCGACGACGAGACGAGAAGCCCGCGGCCCTCCCCCATAAGCAGGAAGCTTCATGGTGAAGGGGGCAGTGGCGAAAACGACTAGAGGTCCGGAGTGGGATGTGCGACCCTCACCCAGGCCGAAAACTTCGAAGCCCGCTGCCCTCCCACACAAGCTGGTGAAGGGGGCACCGGCGGAAGACGGCGACACAGCGACGAGAAGCCCTGGCCCCCGCGGAAGAGCCAGGCAGAAGAGGCTATCGAGAGCCCCCCCGGCAGAAAACTACAAAGCCCATGACTAGAAAACCGGGGTGGGCTGTGCAACCCTCACCCTGGCAAAAACTTCGAAGCCCGCTGCCCTCCCCCACAAGCACGGAAGACTGCGGCGGCAAAGACCGGGGTGGGTTGGCGGAAGACCCCCGGAGCTGGCTAATAAATTATTTTATTCTTGTGTGGTTTATTTGTGTTTACACTTTTTCCACCAGGTGAATGGGTAGGGGTACCATGTACCCCATACTCATTCACATAGGGTGGGGGGGCCGGAATCTGGGGGCCGCCTTATTAAAGGGGCTCCCAGATTCTCATTGGCTCCCGCCCGCATACCCCGACAACCAATGGCCAGGGTTGTCGGGAAGAGGCTCTTGTCCCTATCGACATGGGGACAAGAGTGCTTTGGGGTGGGGGGGCAGTGCCCCCTCCCCCAAAGCACACACACGCTCGCTCGTCCCCACCCCCATTCCTGTCCGGCCAGACTGCGTGCCTGGGATAAGGCTTGGTACGGATCTGGGGGGGAACCCCACGCCGTTTTTGGCGTGGGTTAACCCCTCACGTTCCGGACCAAAGCCGAAGAGCCTATCATACCCCTGGGGGAGAACCCGCGCCGGTTTCAAATTTGAAATTTGGCGCGGAGTTCCCCTTCAGTGTCGGCGCAGCCCGAGAACAGCTCGGAGATTGCCGTGCACCGTTTCACGCAGTGCAAACACTGCTACGCCGCTTGGTATTTACCAACATTTTCTCGGCGTACTGACAAGGCGCACGGCATTCCCTGAAATCTCCCTCTGCGCATGCCCAGTATGCAAATGAACCTTCTGAGGTTCTGGCGTACTTTGCAAGCGCATGGGGATCGTTTCTCAAAAGTCACTTTCGCTTTCAATTCGGCCCACCACACACGTTCAAACACATGTCACTACACTTCCCCTGCATCACCCCCCTCCCTCCCCTCATAAACTCCTGCCCGATTCCCGATGTTTACATAACTAAATGCCGTACGCCAGCTCTGTACTGGCGTGCTGTGCGCCCTCTCCTGGGCGCATTAGGCAGTTTAGTAAATGAAGAAATACACTGCACTGGCAGTGTATCTCTTTTGTAAATGTCAAAAACGGTTTTACTCCTGCTTGTGCACCATGAGTCATGGCGCACAGGCTTGGTAAATCAGCCCCTATGGGTTTCAAAAAGAAGTCGATATATTGGCCCAATCTGGAGGAAACGGAATCAATTCCGTTTACTATCGGTCGCCCCGGAGGGTGGGTGGCATTTTTGTGTATCTTAGGCAAAAAATATATAAAAGGCGTTCTGCAAGCACAGGGATCAAGATATTCCGCTTCTTTTTTGGAGAGGACTTTCCTCTTAACTCCCTTTTTAACCAGTGATGTAAGGTCTCCCTTAAATTCAAAAATCGGGTCACTCTTTAGGAGTTGGTAAGTATTGGTGCCGTTTAATAAACGTTTCATTTCGTCTGTGTAAAATTGTTTAGACATAACAACCAAACCCCCCCCCCCCTTATCCGAGGGGCGTATGACAAGATTTTTATTAAATTCCAAAAAGGCCAGCCCCCTTTTTACAAAGAGGGGGTCATGAACTTTTCTAACTTTCATTTGATCCAGGTCACTCAAGACCATGATCTTGAACACATCTATATGTCGAGTGTCCAAGTTCGAAGGGTTAAAAACAATTTTGGTCGTAAGATTGGAATGAGTGCCAACTGGGATTAATGAGGACCTTTTGGCCGGTTTTGACAAAAAATATTTTTTTATGTTCAAGGTTCTGACAAACTTTGATAAATTCACATATGTTTGGAATTTGTTAAAATTCCTAACAGGTGCATACTTGAGACCTTTGTCAAGGATGCGCAACTCATCATCAGACAAAGAAGTTCCGCTGATATTGAAAATATCCGTGCCTAGCGGGACCTTGTCCTTTTTGATAGTTCTTCTTCCGGCCCGTTTCTCTCTCGTTCTCTTCTTTTGCCCCCTCCTGTTTCCATTTGGAGTTAGGGGGGTAGAGGCCCACCATTGGGGAGGGTTCCCTAAAAAAAAACTTGTGATTCATCCCTATTAGATAACAGGGCAAAACGATTGTTTATCGGTACGGAATTATCATAATGATTGTAATTCTCTCCCCAACCATTATTTTGGGGATAACCTCCTCTGGAGGCTGGTGGATAACAAGGTTTACCCCTATGATTCATATTATATTGGGGATTCCCATATGATTGAACCGGATAGAAAGGTACAGAGTGATTGCCTCTGCCTTTATCACCTCGACTTTTGCCCCCCCGACCTCGTGGAGCATGAGGTGGGCGATTGGGTGGCTGGTCAAAGTAAGGAGTGTGAGCTCTGGGAGTGTTACTAGAGGTAATCAGGGTAGACAGTGCAGGATTAATGGAAGTAGAATTAGAAGCCAGGCCCGGAGGCCCGACATTGGACTGTCATTTAAGAATTTCCTTCCGTGCGTAGTCACCAGAATCCCTAATTTACTTGCCTTTCTTTTTATTTTGTGTGTCATGATCCCATTTAATCAGTTTATTTTTAAATTCACCTGATAATTTGGAAAAAATCTGAATGATTCTTATGTGTTTCCATTTTGATTTTAATATCAGAGATTTGATGTTATCATTTCATTTTTCTCTGTTTTCTCATCAAAAGGAAGCCCATAAGTTCCTCACCTTTTTTATTAAAGAAATTATACCATTCCTGTAATGACTCATCATCATTTTGGCCATCACTAGGTGGGATATCCCATCTGAGATGTCTAGGTATAAGGCCGTCTCTGATGTATTGTTCAAAAGACGTGACGTCCCACCAGGCCTTAATCTTTTTTTTTTAAATAAAGCCTAATTTTTTGAACAAAGAGGAGATGTCATCAGGACTGGCAACACGTGTGGAATTAGAAAAGACATCACTAAGTTTGATCTCTCAGGTTTCCAAAAATTGGAAAACCTCCATTAATGCTGCTAAAGGTGGTAGCGAAAAGACACAGAAAAATACAAACAAGGAGTGCAATCAGCGCAAAAGGATACGATCAAAGTGATATGTGTAACACAGGAATAACAATGGATATAATCATAAATATATTGAAAGTAAAATGAAGATATGTATCACTATATATCTTCCATAAATACCGAAGTGCAAAAAACTTTACAGTTGATATACCACTGGACAGATTCTTCAACTTGTTAAGAGCTACAGTGACTTGGCCATTCGGGCCGGTGTTGTCTGGGATATATTACAAACAAGGAGTGCAATCAGCACAAAAGTATACGATAGTGTCCTTTACATGCCTCTTGAACGCTGTAAAATGTGAGTACCCTGCACATTATTTACTTAATTAAAGAGATTACCCAGCGGAGGTTCTTAGATTGTCATTTCCTTCCTATGTTACCATGTTCCGATATCCATGCTGAGACTGACATTGGAGGACTTGCAACATCATCTACACCCTGTTTCTTATATGCTTAAGTGACCATTTGTTAACTCAGTGGTCCCGTTTTAAGGTGAGAGTAGCCATCTTCATTGGTGGAGGGTCATGCTTCAAGTTTGCTGCCTTATTTCTCTCACGTGGTGAAGACCTTCATATGATCTAATCATAGATCTCCTCCCTTTTCTTCACGATTTGTGTTGGACTTGTTTTCAAATTTTATTATATGGTTTGCGCTGCACTTTTTTCTTTATTTTTATACTATTTTGGATTTTGTGCATGTCCCTTATGGTGCATAGCTAGAATTCCAGTGGTATATCAACCGTAAAGTTTTCTTTCGTATTTATGGAAGATATATAGTGATACATATCTTCATTTTACTTGCAATATATTTATGATTATATCCATTGTTATTCCTGTGTTACACATATCACTTTGATCGTATACTTTTGCACTGATTGCACTCCTTGTTTGTAACATATCCCAGACAACACCGGCCCGAATGGCCAAGTCACTGTAGCTCTAAAAAAGTTAAAGAATCTGTCAGTTGAACTAAAGAAAAATTCAGGCATCACAGATCCATGGGACCAATACTTCAGTTGGATGAACGGGTTGCAGAGAATTTTAACCCAAATAGGAGTAACTATATTGTAACGGTCACCACCATTTACGACCTTCCATTTAACCCCAATAAGCTTATCTGACACACTCCGACAATCCTGCATACACGATCCATATCATTTCCCATAATCAAGACGAGACTCTGCTCTGTACTTGGTTTCAAAGATATGAATACTTTATTGGTTTCTTCTTACTCTTTTCAGTTACAAGCATGTGACAGTAATCAAAGAGACAATGCCATCTCCACCCCCCTATTCACTCACTGAGGCTAGCAGACATGTCTTCACCGCATCATCAATAGACTTAACTCAGAGAGAATGAAATTCCTGTAGATAATGACATCAAAACCAAATACTATCACACCTTAATAGAGGCTGAAACTTTGTAGTACAGTACACAATAGTGTAAACACAGAGCTGCACACAATGAAAAGAGTCTTTCAGGAGCCGATGCAATTCACACCTTTTCAACAGAATGAAAGGTATTTCACAAGCCCGGTTTCACTTAGCCTTTCAAAAGCCTATTATACAGAGGGATGAGTCACTTGTCTTGTAGACCTGGTCTCAAGTCAAAATGAACTCCAGTCCTGTAACATGAATTATTATTAATGTCCCATTTTATGTAATATATGATATAATTTCTTTGTCACCCTATGGCCCTAGTGGACATAAGGTGACCCTAGACATAGGAGAATCTCAGTCTGTCACTGGTCATTCCGTTACATATATTAATCGTCCTATTTCTCCTCGCTCTGGTAATTTGTTGCATACTCCCTTGTCTGAAGAAATGTATAGAGAAAGTGGTGGAACAAGGAATCCCCACATTCGTGAACCAAGATGTAGGACATGAGGAAGACGAGTACGAAGAACCACACATTCCACTACAGACATTCCCAGTCTCACATCATGAGTAGGCAGGACAACAGGGACAGACAGGGTAGGGAACCCAAGGGCCGCGAGCTGGGTTCTGCTGCAGCAAAATCCATCCTCACCACTAGAGGCTCTGGGGAACACCTGCTGGACCTTAGACTTCACGCACCCTGGGGTGGGGAATCTCGTATTAAGATAGGGACAGTTTAAAATAGGCATTTCAAAGGGGGAGAACTGTTGTGGATATGGTAAAAATGGCCAAAGGAAGATGATGAAATGCTTATTTCAATGCGCAAACACATGCTCCACATGCTCTATATCTCATATATATATATGAATGAATGAATGAATGAATGACTTGTATAGCGCAACGCATGCGAACTGAATCGCCTCTGGGCGCTTTTTCCAGCTAGTGTCTGCTTGGCTGGTGCGGTCATTTTTACCCCGTAGGATCTTGACACGCTAAGGACACACAGTCATACACACATATATACATATATACTGGGCCAATTTTGGACGATCCAATTTACCTACCAGCATGTCTTTAGATATATATCCTATATACTTTATATGTTATTAATTGTTATCGGATTGATAATACATAAATGGAAAAATGGGGGGAGGTGGGGCAACAAACCCCGGGACTTTAAACGGTGTCCAGATAAATGAATAAACAAATATTAAGAAAATATACAAAATTTATTACAATTTAAACATACAAGAATTGACATAAAAATGATTACGATGAAATAACCAACTGATGGTCCATAACGAACCGATGTGGCTCACACTGAAGGCCACTGAAGTCCCTATGCTTGACAGTTGCCCAACATGTTTCGCCCAGGGCCGGGCTTCATCAGGGGCTTAGTACAGGGGGAAAAACTACAAAATAATAAAGAGAAAAACATTAATTATACAATAAAGCCAATTGCTCATTAAGAAGGACTGGATTACAGAATACAGTCCAGCAACATGATTATATAGCATGAAAAGAATACATTAAGCAATAAACGTTTTTAACACAAAAACAATAAATGAAGGGAATGTGAATGGTGTTAGCAACAATATAACATGCATATAATTTGCATAATAGCAATAAAACAGGACAAACACCACTCACCCTCAGAGATCGGCTGAAATCCAGACACATAGCAACCAATTATGATTATAATTGATATCAAGAGGAAGAGAGATGATAAGTATGATTCCAAACTAATTCGCCAAGTAGAGAAGGGGGGAAAGAAATAAACCCTCAGGTTGGTCCTATGCCCACAAGTGGTTAGGCTGCAGTAAGAAAAAGGGGGGGGGGGGGCGTTAGATTAAATATAAAGAACTAAGTAAATTGAAAAATGAAAAATAAATAAGGGAGCAAATGCATGCATCATGGGAATGACCCCCAGATGCATGGATATTTTCCCCTAGAATTAATCACATACCTAAATGGTGTGTGCTGGTAGGGTCACAACATAGTTAATGGTTGAAGACAGAGAAAAAAGCCAAAAACCACTGAAGCCTCCGCAGTCTTCAATGTCAATAGTTTAGATTAATCAGAGCCCACAGGCTTGATCTACAGAAAAAACATCAATTGATGAATTATCAGTAAAATAATATAACTTAAAACAAGTAAAAAATTCTGTGATATAAATTTGAAACAGGTCTGCATGGGGTTTAGAAATGAATTTACCTAATGCGCCTGGATCCAAGACAAGAAAAAATCCTGAGAGAGACAGCATGGATTCAAAGATACCGACTGAATGTTTGACAGGAAAAATGTGACTTTTAAATACCCCTCGGCGGCGTCTGACGTGGCCGACGAGGGCGGGCAGTGAAATAAATGCAGAGAAACCCCAACCAATCACGCCGCAAGCGTCAAGAGGAAGGCATGCCTGTAGGTCCCAGCCCGCCTAGATAGGCGTGTCCGGCAGCGAAAGGCACTCCTTACATGGACGCTGTTGGCGCAGAGTGTCCGGGCGCCATCTTTGATGCTGGAGGTTTGCCACCAAACCCCCAGCAAAGATGTAAACCTGACCCTTCGAGAATAACAGAAGGGAAAACATGCTAGGACTGCTGGAGGACATAGGGATCAAAAGGATCCTTAGCCCTGCAGCCCTGTCACCACACAGTTAAAGCGATGCGAGACGGGGAGAGCCCCGTTGCTCCGCCTGAAGTGGGCGTGGCCGGCAAGAGCATTGCAAGCAAGGCTCAATACTGGGGGAAAGAACAGGCACCATCTTAGATGGTGGCAAGAGCCCACAATCTAATGTGGTTCAGCCACTGAAAAGATGGAGAATGAAATAGCCCAGACAAAAGGTGAAGTATTCAAGGCATTTAAACAAGGGATCTCCTAGAGAAGCCAAAAGTGACCATTGATGCTATATAGGAGCGCCCATGCTACCCGTACAGCCTATTCAAAATAATGGAAAACAGACATAGATGAGGGATGCCCCCTACAGGCTTGGCGAAGGAATTTTATTCTCTCTAAAATATTAATAAAATAAATAATGGTAACTAAATATCGATAATGATTGTAAACAATAATGATTAGAAACTGTTCACAAAATAAATGAACAGATGAGGGACAATGGTCCATATAAATTGTCATAATGATAAGAAATACTGATATATATCTGGAGTTCAACCTCGCCGAGGGTGACGTGTCAATACCTGTATACGCAATATTTGTTGTACATAACTGAGGTTTAACAAAAAGATATAAATGCATTAAGGAAGAGAAAAAGGGCAAACAAGCCAAAACAAAACTAAACAAAAAAAACACAAAAAATAATGAATACAAAAATAAGGTTGGCTGATCAAAGGAACGGCTTGAAGCTAAAACCGTCATTCAAATGAGGCGGTTTGAGAGCTGATAAACTGAATATCCATTTAGCTTCCCTTTGTAATAATACTTTATCAAAATCACCTCCCCGATCCCCGGGGGGAATATGTTCCAGAGCAAAAAAAACGCATTTCAAGGCTGTTAAATTGGTGGAATAGACCCATATGACGGCTAATAGGTGTCTCCATTTTTTTCTTTAGCACTAAGGATACATGGTTTCTGATACGATGGTAAAAAGGCCTTTTAGTTTTCCCTATGTAAAATGAGTTGCATGTACATGTCATAATGTATACGATTCCGACAGACTGACAGTTTACTGCGAATCTAGGTTTGAATGTCCTGCCATTGGGGAGCACAATGCTTGATGCTACATGGACATAACTACAAAAGTGACACTTGTGTCACGGTCTGGTCCCCATCTGTCCCCGAGATGGAACTGTTGGAGGGGAATGATGACTATGGACCAGGCAATCCCTAAGGGAATTTGAACGTTTAAAGGTGATTTGTGGGTGATTAGTGAGATGTTTGGCCACCATATCATCACCCATTAGGAGATCCCAATATTTTTCAAGGATACCTCGTATTTGTTCGTGGTTGCTGGAGAAACGTGTAATGAACCGAGTACCTGCATTGGTCTTTAAAGGTTTGGGATCATGTAGAAGAGAACTTCTATTTTGTACCTTGGCTCTGGCAAATGCCCTTTTGAGGCATCTCTGACTATAGCCACGTTCTATAAATCTTTGCCGAAGAATTTGAGATTCTGATATAAAATCAGTTTCAGAACTACAGTTTCTCCGCAATCTCAAGTATTGTCCATAGGGGATACTGTCCTTGAGGGGTTTGGGATGGGAGCTGGATGCATGGAGTAAGGAGTTTCCAGCTGACGGTTTGCGAAACAGGCCTGTCCCTATTGTTCCATCATCATGGATTTTAATTGATAGATCCAGAAAAGTCAATTGAGTCTGACTGCTGGAATACGTAAACTTTAAATTGAATTGATTGATCATGAGGCTAGATATAAATGCCTCAAGGTCATTACTATGGCCAGTCCAAACAAAAAAGATATCATCGATAAATCGCCTCCAGAGAGGGATCTGTTCGAGATAGGGCTGAGTGGAGTCCTGGTGGAAGAGGTCACACTCCCACTCCCCCAGGTACAGGTTTGCATAGGAGGGGGCACACTTGGTCCCCATAGCAACACCCTGTACCTGGAGGTAGTGGGAGCCACCAAACAGAAAAATGTTGTTTGTTAGTACAAAACCAAGTAAATCCAAGATGAAACGATTATAGGTGACTGACACCTCACTGTTCTCTGAAATGAAGCCCTCTACAACCCTCAACCCCAAATGATGGGGGATGGAGTTGTAGAGGGCCTCAACATCAAGGGAAAGCAGCCATGAGCCCGGAGGGACATTGAGTCCATCCAAAGTCTTCAAGAGATCCCCAGTGTCTTTAAGATAAGACACTAGCCCCTCAACATGAGGACGCAAAAAATCATCAATCATGGCACTAGCCTGTTATTTCTTTCCCCCCTTCTCTACTTGGCGAATTAGTTTGGAATCATACTTATCATCTCTCTTCCTCTTGATATCAATTATAATCATAATTGGTTGCTATGTGTCTGGATTTCAGCCGATCTCTGAGGGTGAGTGGTGTTTGTCCTGTTTTATTGCTATTATGCAAATTATATGCATGTTATATTGTTGCTAACACCATTCACATTCCCTTCATTTATTGTTTTTGTGTTAAAAACGTTTATTGCTTAATGTATTCTTTTCATGCTATATAATCATGTTGCTGGACTGTATTCTGTAATCCAGTCCTTCTTAATGAGCAATTGGCTTTATTGTATAATTAATGTTTTTCTCTTTATTATTTTGTAGTTTTTCCCCCTGTACTAAGCCCCTGATGAAGCCCGGCCCTGGGCGAAACATGTTGGGCAACTGTCAAGCATAGGGACTTTAGTGGCCTTCAGTGTGAGCCACATCGGTTCGTTATGGACCATCAATTGGTTATTTCATCGTAATCATTTTTATGTCAATTCTTGTATGTTTAAATTGTAATACATTTTGTATATTTTCTTAATATTTGTTTATTCATTTATCTGGACACCGTTTAAAGTCCCGGGGTTTGTTGCCCCACCTCCCCCCATTTTTCCATTTATTGCACTTTATGGGATGTGGTGTCCTTGATTGATATCTTCCTGCCTATCTTTTACCCTGTAATCACTAGGGTGTTACCCACCCATCACCTCCTTAAGGCATGGTAGACTTTTTCAATCCTATACTCTGCTGATTGCATTTAAGATATATGCATTTGTAATAATCTTTTTCCATTGTTGTCTGTTAAGTGTTGTTGTGTTGGTGGTTTTCTCTCTTTTTTTTTTTCCATCATGGCTGACTATTGTGGGAACGCTTTTGAAGGACTTATGACCACTTTTCAGAAAACCCAAACCAAATCCAGCGGGGGGCTCTCCATGGATCGTTTCTTCGTTAGATTACAACGGATGCTGGAACGTAAGGTTAGATTGTACTGGAATCGCTGGTATTTTTTTAAATACCAGGATGACAATATCACCCCGTGGGGATTGAGAATCCAAATATTCCCGAGTATTTTTAATATAACACCGAATTTTAAATCTGAATGGGAAAAAAATCTTCAATGCTGTTCTGCCAAGATGATGGATCTACTGTGTCAACAGTATACATCAGACTTGGCAGCTGTTGACGTTGAAATTGCAAATCTTTACAGTGAAAATACAGCCATTACCACCGCTGAACTCTTTTCAACTCGTGAACTCACATTGAAAGCTGATTTAGAAACTTATGTTTCTTCTCTGCTAAAGAACAAGGAAAAGAAATTTATACGTGACAAACTTGCATATGATAACAGTCAGGCTTATAACTGGACCTCTGCAAATAAAAATCGCAGACGTCCAACTACTAGTAGGAATACCAACAAACCTATTACACAGGGTTCCTCAGCGCAATATACGGATTCAGACTCGTCTTTATCCTCTGTTCCCTTGATTCAACCCCCTAATTCAATTCAAAATGTAAAGATTCATGGCATGTTTCAGCCGAAAACGGCCAAAGGTGCAGCACCAATGAGCACGGCTAAACATACCATCAGAGGACAGATTAATACCAGGGCAGCAACCGCTAGAAATGCACGCCCCAATACTACGGAGGTGGCTCCAGCCTCTATGGCTGCAACCACGTCAAATTCTTCTCAATCAGTACCAAATTTGCACCACCTGGATGCAGATCTAGGATCATCACAGGGGGATTTTCGTCTCAGTCAATCACCTTCACAACCAGTTGTGGACCCCCACAAGGGAATCAACCCAAACCTGGTGAATCCGTCCCTTCTGAAAACAACTTCCAAATAATCAATCTTTCCTCCACTCCATTGACAATCGACCAAATCTCAGTTTTGAGGTTGGGATTGTCGTTTTGTCCCACTCAAGTTGTTGACAACTTTGAATTAATTAAATTAATTAAAGACATTAATTTGTTTGCTCGTAAACTGATGCTGATAAACCCAAACCTATGGTAAATTCAACCAATTTTTCTAACCCTTTATGGGACAAGATGACAATTAAAGATGTCAAAGCAGTGGAGGAACTGATGGAATTATGGGAGGAGGGTCACATTGATGACATCGACATGTCTGAAGCAGATCTTATGGATCGTGCATGTTGCCCCCTTCCGTTATCACAGATCAAGGCTGTCAGTCCCTCTCCCTCCCTAACGTCCAAACAAATCAATTATAAACCCAGATCGCGGATGTTCCCAACTCTTCAGGGGAACCCCAGTGTCTGGGCGTTCACTAAACAGGTCACCCAAGCTATTTTGAAAACCAAGTGGCATAATCCATCTCAAACCTATCTAACTCCAGCCCAAAAAAAAGCTCTCAGTGATCTTCAACGCAATCCCACCTTAATCATCAAACCCTCGGATAAGGGGGGCAATTTGGTGGTGATGGACACAAGCAATTATGAGTCAATGGTATTTACCATACTCAAAAATACGGATTGGTACCGTAAGGTGTCACCGAACCATCTCAAACTCACCACCTCTTTGTACCATAGGCTCATTGGTGCAGCCTATTATAAGGGGGTTATTACAAAACAAACATGGGAATATCTAAACGTTTTGTCCCCCCGCACCCCCACTTTATATGCACTACCAAAGATCCATAAGGATGCGCACCATCCACCTGGCTGCCCCATTGTTTCGGGAAACGGCTGCCTTACGGAACAGGCTAGTGCCACGATTGACGATTTTTTGCGTCCTCATGTTGAGGGGCTAGTGTCTTATCTTAAAGACACTGGGGATCTCTTGAAGACTTTGGATGGACTCAATGTCCCTCCGGGCTCATGGCTGGTTTCCCTTGATGTTGAGGCCCTCTACAACTCCATCCCCCATCATTTGGGGTTGAGGGTTGTAGAGGGCTTCATTTCAGAGAACAATGAGGTGTCAGTCACCTATAATCGTTTCATCTTGGATTTACTTGGTTTTGTACTAACAAACAAAATTTTTCTGTTTGGTGGCTCCCACTACCTCCAGGTACAGGGTGTTGCTATGGGGACCAAGTGTGCCCCCTCCTATGCAAACCTGTACCTGGGGGAGTGGGAGCGTGACCTCTTCCACCAGGACTCCACTTAGCCCTATCTCGAACAGATCCCTCTCTGGAGGCGATTTATCGACGATATCTTTTTTGTTTGGACTGGCCATAGTAATGACCTTGAGGCATTTATATCTAGCCTCATGATCAATCAATTCAATTTAAAGTTTACGTATTCCAGCAGTCAGACTCAATTGACTTTTCTGGATCTATCAATTAAAATCCATGATGATAGAACAATAGGGACAGGCCTGTTTCGCAAACCGTCAGCTGGAAACTCCTTACTCCATGCATCCAGCTCCCACCCCAAACCCCTCAAGGACAGTATCCCCTATGGACAATACTTGAGATTGCGGAGAAACTGTAGTTCTGAAACTGATTTTATATCAGAATCTCAAATTCTTCGGCAAAGATTTATAGAACGTGGCTATAGTCAGAGATGCCTCAAAAGGGCATTTGCCAGAGCCAAGGTACAAAATAGAAGTTCTCTTCTACATGATCCCAAACCTTTAAAGACCAATGCAGGTACTCGGCTCATTACACGTTTCTCCAGCAACCACGAACAAATACGAGGTATCCTTGAAAAATATTGGGATCTCCTAATGGGTGATGATATGGTGGCCAAACATCTCACTAATCACCCACAAATCACCTTTAAACGTTCAAATTCCCTTAGGGATTGCCTGGTCCATAGTCATCATTCCCCTCCAACAGTTCCATCTCGGGGACAGATGGGGACCAGACCGTGACACAAGTGTCACTTTTGTAGTTATGTCCATGTAGCATCAAGCATTGTGCTCCCCAATGGCAGGACATTCAAACCTAGATTCGCAGTAAACTGTCAGTCTGTCGGAATCGTATACATAATGACATGTACATGCAACTCATTTTACATAGGGAAAACTAAAAGGCCTTTTTACCATCGTATCAGAGACCATGTATCCTTAGTGCTAAAGAAAAAAATGGAGAAATCTATTAGCCGTCATATGGGTCTATTCCACCAATTTAACAGCCTTGAAATGCGTTTTTTTGCTCTGGAACATATTCCCCCCGGGGATCGGGGAGGTGATTTTGATAAAGTATTATTACAAAGGGAAGCTAAATGGATATTCAGTTTATCAGCTCTCAAACCGCCTGGTTTGAATGACGGTTTTAGCTTCAAGCCGTTCCTTTGATCAGCCAACCTTATTTTTGTATTCATTATTTTTTGTGTTTTTTTGTTTAGTTTTGTTTTGGCTTGTTTGCCCTTTTTCTCTTCCTTAATACATTTATATCTTTTTGTTAAACCTCAGTTATGTACAACAAATATTGCGTATACAGGTAATGACACGTCACCCTCGGCGAGGTTGAACTCCAGATATATATCAGTATTTCTGGATTTCAGCCGATCTCTGAGGGTGAGTGGTGTTTGTCCTGTTTTATTGCTATTATGCAAATTATATGCATGTTATATTGTGGCTAACACCATTCACATTCCCTTTATTTATCGTTTTTGTGTTAAAAACGTTTATTGCTTAATGTATTCTTTTCATGCTATATAATCATGTTGCTGGACTGTATTCTGTAATCCAGTCCTTCTTAATGAGCAATTGGCTTTATTGTATAATTAATGTTTTTCTCTTTATTATTTTGTAGTTTTTCCCCCTGTACTAAGCCCCTGATGAAGCCCGGCCCTGGGCGAAACATGTTGGGCAACTGTCAAGCATAGGGACTTTAGTGGCCTTCAGTGTGAGCCACATCGGTTCGTTATGGACCATCAATTGGTTATTTCATCGTAATCATTTTTATGTCAATTCTTGTATGTTTAAATTGTAATACATTTTGTATATTTTCTTAATATTTGTTTATTCATTTATCTTGACACCGTTTAAAGTCCCGGGGTTTGTTGCCCCACCTCCCCCCATTTTTCCATTTATTGCACTTTATGGGATGTGGTGTCCTTGATTGATATCTTCCTGCCTATCTTTTACCCTGTAATCACTAGGGTGTTACCCACCCATCACCTCCTTAAGGCATGGTAGACTTTTTCAATCCTATACTCTGCTGATTGCATTTAAGATATATGCATTTGTAATAACCTTTTTCCATTGTTGTCTGTTAAGTGTTGTTGTGTTGGTGGTTTTCTCTCTTTTTTTTTTCCATCATGGCTGACTATTGTGGGAACGCTTTTGAAGGACTTATGACCACTTTTCAGAAAACCCAAACCAAATCCAGCGGGGGGCTCTCCATGGATCGTTTCTTCGTTAGATTACAACGGATGCTGGAACGTAAGGTTAGATTGTACTGGAATCTCTGGTATTTTTTTTAATACCAGGATGACAATATCACCCCGTGGGGATTGAGAATCCAAATATTCCCGAGTATTTTTAATATAACACCGAATTTTAAATCTGAATGGGAAAAAAATCTTCAATGCTGTTCTGCCAAGATGATGGATCTACTGTGTCAACAGTATACATCACACTTGGCAGCTGTTGACGTTGAAATTGCAAATCTTTACAGTGAAAATACAGCCATTACCACCGCTGAACTCTTTTCAACTCGTGAACTCACATTGAAAGCTGATTTAGAAACTTATGTTTCTTCTCTGCTTAAGAACAAGGAAAAGAAATTTATACGTGACAAACTTGCATATGATAACAGTCAGGCTTATAACTGGACCTCTGCAAATAAAAATCGCAGACGTCCAACTACTAGTAGGAATACCAACAAACCTATTACACAGGGTTCCTCAGCGGAATATACGGATTCAGACTCGTCTTTATCCTCTGTTCCCTTGATTCAACCCTCTAATTCAATTCAAAATGTAAAGATTCATGGCATGTTTCAGCCGAAAACGGCCAAAGGTGTAGCACCAATGAGCACGGCTAAGCATACGATCAGAGGACAGATTAATACCAGGGCAGCAACCGCTAGAAATGCACGCCCCAATACTACGGAGGTGGCTCCAGCCTCTATGGCTGCAACCACGTCAAATTCTTCTCAATCAGTACCAAATTTGCACCACCTGGATGCAGATCTAGGATCATCACAGGGGGATTTTCGTCTCAGTCAATCACCTTCACAACCAGGGGAATCAACCCAATCAACCCAATCAACCCAAACCTGGTGAATCCGTCCCTTCTGAAAACAACTTCCAAATAATCAATCTTTCCTCCACTCCATTGACAATCGACCAAATCTCAGTTTTGAGGTTGGGATTGTCGTTTTGTCCCACTCAAGTTGTTGACAACTTTGAATTAATTAAAGACATTAATTTGTTTGCTCGTAAACTGATGCTGAAAACCATGTTTGATAAACCCAAACCTATGGTAAATTCAACCAATTTTTCTAACCCTTTATGGGACAAGATGACAATTAAAGATGTCAAAGCAGTGGAGGAACTGATGGAATTATGGGAGGAGGGTCACATTGATGACATCGACATGTCTGAAGCAGATCTTATGGATCGTGCATATTGCCCCCTTCCGTTATCACAGATCAAGGCTGTCAGTCCCTCTCCCTCCCTAACGTCCAAACAAATCAATTATAAACCCAGATCGCGGATGTTCCCAACTCTTCAGGGGAACCCCAGTGTCTGGGCGTTCACTAAACAGGTCACCCAAGCTATTTTGAAAACCAAGTGGCATAATCCATCTCAAACCTATCTAACTCCAGCCCAAAAAAAAGCTCTCAGTGATCTTCAACGCAATCCCACCTTAATCATCAAACCCTCGGATAAGGGGGGCAATTTGGTGGTGATGGACACAAGCAATTATGAGTCAATGGTATTTACCATACTCAAAAATACGGATTGGTACCGTAAGGTGTCACCGAACCATCTCAAACTCACCACCTCTTTGTACCATAGGCTCATTGGTGCAGCCTATTATAAGGGGGTTATTACAAAACAAACATGGGAATATCTAAGCGTTTTGTCCCCCCGCACCCCCACTTTATATGCACTACCAAAGATCCATAAGGATGCGCACCATCCACCTGGCCGCCCCATTGTTTCGGGAAACGGCTGCCTTACGGAACAGGCTAGTGCCATGATTGACGATTTTTTGCGTCCTCATGTTGAGGGGCTAGTGTCTTATCTTAAAGACACTGGGGATCTCTTGAAGACTTTGGATGGACTCAATGTCCCTCCGGGCTCATGGCTGGTTTCCCTTGATGTTGAGGCCCTCTACAACTCCATCCCCCATCATTTGGGGTTGAGGGTTGTAGAGGGCTTCATTTCAGAGAACAGTGAGGTGTCAGTCACCTATAATCGTTTCATCTTGGATTTACTTGGTTTTGTACTAACAAACAAAATTTTTCTGTTTGGTGGCTCCCACTACCTCCAGGTACAGGGTGTTGCTATGGGGACCAAGTGTGCCCCCTCCTATGCAAACCTGTACCTGGGGGAGTGGGAGCGTGACCTCTTCCACCAGGACTCCACTTAGCCCTATCTCGAACAGATGCCTCTCTGGAGGCGATTTATCGACAATATCTTTTTTGTTTGGACTGGCCATAGTAATGACCTTGAGGCATTTATATCTAGCCTCATGATCAATCAATTCAATTTAAAGTTTACGTATTCCAGCAGTCAGACTCAATTGACTTTTCTGGATCTATCAATTAAAATCCATGATGATAGAACAATAGGGACAGGCCTGTTTCGCAAACCGTCAGCTGGAAACTCCTTACTCCATGCATCCAGCTCCCACCCCAAACCCCTCAAGGACAGTATCCCCTATGGACAATACTTGAGATTGCGGAGAAACTGTAGTTCTGAAACTGATTTTATATCAGAATCTCAAATTCTTCGGCAAAGATTTATAGAACGTGGCTATAGTCAGAGATGCCTCAAAAGGGCATTTGCCAGAGCCAAGGTACAAAATAGAAGTTCTCTTCTACATGATCCCAAACCTTTAAAGACCAATGCAGGTACTCGGCTCATTACACGTTTCTCCAGCAACCACGAACAAATACAAGGTATCCTTGAAAAATATTGGGATCTCCTAATGGGTGATGATATGGTGGCCAAACATCTCACTAATCACCCACAAATCACCTTTAAACGTTCAAATTCCCTTAGGGATTGCCTGGTCCATAGTCATCATTCCCCTCCAACAGTTCCATCTCGGGGACAGATGGGGACCAGACCGTGACACAAGTGTCACTTTTGTAGTTATGTCCATGTAGCATCAAGCATTGTGCTCCCCAATGGCAGGACATTCAAACCTAGATTCGCAGTAAACTGTCAGTCTGTCGGAATCGTATACATTATGACATGTACATGCAACTCATTTTACATAGGGAAAACTAAAAGGCCTTTTTACCATCGTATCAGAGACCATGTATCCTTAGTGCTAAAGAAAAAAATGGAGAAATCTATTAGCCGTCATATGGGTCTATTCCACCAATTTAACAGCCTTGAAATGCGTTTTTTTGCTCTGGAACATATTCCCCCCGGGGATTGGGGAGGTGATTTTGATAAAGTATTATTACAAAGGGAAGCTAAATGGATATTCAGTTTATCAGCTCTCAAACCGCCTGGTTTGAATGACGGTTTTAGCTTCAAGCCGTTCCTTTGATCAGCCAACCTTATTTTTGTATTCATTATTTTTTGTGTTTTTTTGTTTAGTTTTGTTTTGGCTTGTTTGCCCTTTTTCTCTTCCTTAATACATTTATATCTTTTTGTTAAACCTCAGTTATGTACAACAAATATTGCGTATACAGGTAATGACACGTCACCCTCGGCGAGGTTGAACTCCAGATATATATCAGTATTTCTGGATTTCAGCCGATCTCTGAGGGTGAGTGGTGTTTGTCCTGTTTTATTGCTATTATGCAAATTATATGCATGTTATATTGTGGCTAACACCATTCACATTCCCTTCATTTATCGTTTTTGTGTTAAAAACGTTTATTGCTTAATGTATTCTTTTCATGCTATATAATCATGTTGCTGGACTGTATTCTGTAATCCAGTCCTTCTTAATGAGCAATTGGCTTTATTGTATAATTAATGTTTTTCTCTTTATTATTTTGTAGTTTTTCCCCCTGTACTAAGCCCCTGATGAAGCCCGGCCCTGGGCGAAACATGTTGGGCAACTGTCAAGCATAGGGACTTTAGTGGCCTTCAGTGTGAGCCACATCGGTTCGTTATGGACCATCAATTGGTTATTTCATCGTAATCATTTTTATGTCAATTCTTGTATGTTTAAATTGTAATACATTTTGTATATTTTCTTAATATTTGTTTATTCATTTATCTGGACACCGTTTAAAGTCCCGGGGTTTGTTGCCCCACCTCCCCCCATTTTTCCATTTATTGCACTTTATGGGATGTGGTGTCCTTGATTGATATCTTCCTGCCTATCTTTTACCCTGTAATCACTAGGGTGTTACCCACCCATCACCTCCTTAAGGCATGGTAGACTTTTTCAATCCTATACTCTGCTGATTGCATTTAAGATATATGCATTTGTAATAACCTTTTTCCATTGTTGTCTGTTAAGTGTTGTTGTGTTGGTGGTTTTCTCTCTTTTTTTTTTCCATCATGGCTGACTATTGTGGGAACGCTTTTGAAGGACTTATGACCACTTTTCAGAAAACCCAAACCAAATCCAGCGGGGGGCTCTCCATGGATCGTGTCTTCGTTAGATTACAACGGATGCTGGAACGTAAGGTTAGATTGTACTGGAATCGCTGGTATTTTTTTTAATACCAGGATGACAATATCACCCCGTGGGGATTGAGAATCCAAATATTCCCGAGTATTTTTAATATAACACCGAATTTTAAATCTGAATGGGAAAAAAATCTTCAATGCTGTTCTGCCAAGATGATGGATCTACTGTGTCAACAGTATACATCAGACTTGGCAGCTGTTGACGTTGAAATTGCAAATCTTTACAGTGAAAATACAGCCATTACCACCGCTGAACTCTTTTCAACTCGTGAACTCACATTGAAAGCTGATTTAGAAACTTATGTTTCTTCTCTGCTAAAGAACAAGGAAAAGAAATTTATACGTGACAAACTTGCATATGATAACAGTCAGGCTTATAACTGGACCTCTGCAAATAAAAATCGCAGACGTCCAACTACTAGTAGGAATACCAACAAACCTATTACACAGGGTTCCTCAGCGGAATATACGGATTCAGACTCGTCTTTATCCTCTGTTCCCTTGATTCAACCCCCTAATTCAATTCAAAATGTAAAGATTCATGGCATGTTTCAGCCGAAAACGGCCAAAGGTGCAGCACCAATGAGCACGGCTAAACATACCATCAGAGGACAGATTAATACCAGGGCAGCAACCGCTAGAAATGCACGCCCCAATACTACGGAGGTGGCTCCAGCCTCTATGGCTGCAACCACGTCAAATTCTTCTCAATCAGTACCAAATTTGCACCACCTGGATGCAGATCTAGGATCATCACAGGGGGATTTTCGTCTCAGTCAATCACCTTCACAACCAGTTGTGGACCCCCACAAAGGAATCAACCCAAACCTGGTGAATCCGTCCCTTCTGAAAACAACTTCCAAATAATCAATCTTTCCTCCACTCCATTGACAATCGACCAAATCTCAGTTTTGAGGTTGGGATTGTCGTTTTGTCCCACTCAAGTTGTTGACAACTTTGAATTAATTAAAGACATTAATTTGTTTGCTCGTAAACTAATGCTGAAAACCATGTTTGATAAACCCAAACCTATGGTAAATTCAACCAATTTTTCTAACCCTTTATGGGACAAGATGACAATTAAAGATGTCAAAGCAGTGGAGGAACTGATGGAATTATGGGAGGAGGGTCACATTGATGACATCGACATGTCTGAAGCAGATCTTATGGATCGTGCATGTTGCCCCCTTCCGTTATCACAGATCAAGGCTGTCAGTCCCTCTCCCTCCCTAACGTCCAAACAAATCAATTATAAACCCAGATTGCGGATGTTCCCAACTCTTCAGGGGAACCCCAGTGTCTGGGCGTTCACTAAACAGGTCACCCAAGCTATTTTGAAAACCAAGTGGCATAATCCATCTCAAACCTATCTAACTCCAGCCCAAAAAAAAGCTCTCAGTGATCTTCAACGCAATCCCACCTTAATCATCAAACCCTCGGATAAGGGGGGCAATTTGGTGGTGATGGACACAAGCAATTATGAGTCAATGGTATTTACCATACTCAAAAATACGGATTGGTACCGTAAGGTGTCACCGAACCATCTCAAACTCACCACCTCTTTGTACCATAGGCTCATTGGTGCAGCCTATTATAAGGGGGTTATTACAAAACAAACATGGGAATATCTAAACGTTTTGTCCCCCCGCACCCCCACTTTATATGCACTACCAAAGATCCATAAGGATGCGCACCATCCACCTGGCCGCCCCATTGTTTCGGGAAACGGCTGCCTTACGGAACAGGCTAGTGCCATGATTGACGATTTTTTGCGTCCTCATGTTGAGGGGCTAGTGTCTTATCTTAAAGACACTGGGGATCTCTTGAAGACTTTGGATGGACTCAATGTCCCTCCGGGCTCATGGCTGGTTTCCCTTGATGTTGAGGCCCTCTACAACTCCATCCCCCATCATTTGGGGTTGAGGGTTGTAGAGGGCTTCATTTCAGAGAACAGTGAGGTGTCAGTCACCTATAATCGTTTCATCTTGGATTTACTTGGTTTTGTACTAACAAACAACATTTTTCTGTTTGGTGGCTCCCACTACCTCCAGGTACAGGGTGTTGCTATGGGGACCAAGTGTGCCCCCTCCTATGTAAACCTGTACCTGGGGGAGTGGGAGCGTGACCTCTTCCACCAGGACTCCACTTAGCCCTATCTCGAACAGATCCCTCTCTGGAGGCGATTTATCGACGATATCTTTTTTGTTTGGACTGGCCATAGTAATGACCTTGAGGCATTTATATCTAGCCTCATGATCAATCAATTCAATTTAAAGTTTACGTATTCCAGCAGTCAGACTCAATTGACTTTTCTGGATCTATCAATTAAAATCCATGATGATGGAACAATAGGGACAGGCCTGTTTCGCAAACCGTCAGCTGGAAACTCCTTACTCCATGCATCCAGCTCCCACCCCAAACCCCTCAAGGACAGTATCCCCTATGGACAATACTTGATATTGCGGAGAAACTGTAGTTCTGAAACTGATTTTATATCAGAATCTCAAATTCTTCGGCAAAGATTTATAGAACGTGGCTATAGTCAGAGATGCCTCAAAAGGGCATTTGCCAGAGCCAAGGTACAAAATAGAAGTTCTCTTCTACATGATCCCAAACCTTTAAAGACCAATGCAGGTACTCGGCTCATTACACGTTTCTCCAGCAACCACGAACAAATACGAGGTATCCTTGAAAAATATTGGGATCTCCTAATGGGTGATGATATGGTGGCCAAACATCTCACTAATCACCCACAAATCACCTTTAAACGTTCAAATTCCCTTAGGGATTGCCTGCTCCATAGTCATCATTCCCCTCCAACAGTTCCATCTCGGGGGCAGGTGGGGACCAGACCGTGACACAAGTGTCACTTTTGTAGTTATGTCCATGTAGCATCAAGCATTGTGCTCCCCAATGGCAGGACATTCAAACCTAGATTCGCAGTAAACTGTCAGTCTGTCGGAATCGTATACATAATGACATGTACATGCAACTCATTTTACATAGGGAAAACTAAAAGGCCTTTTTACCATCGTATCAGAGACCATGTATCCTTAGTGCTAAAGAAAAAAATGGAGAAATCTATTAGCCGTCATATGGGTCTATTCCACCAATTTAACAGCCTTGAAATGCGTTTTTTTGCTCTGGAACATATTCCCCCCGGGGATCGGGGAGGTGATTTTGATAAAGTATTATTACAAAGGGAAGCTAAATGGATATTCAGTTTATCAGCTCTCAAACAGCCTGGTTTGAATGACGGTTTTAGCTTCAAGCCGTTCCTTTGATCAGCCAACCTTATTTTTGTATTCATTATTTTTTGTGTTTTTTTGTTTAGTTTTGTTTTGGCTTGTTTGCCCTTTTTCTCTTCCTTAATACATTTATATCTTTTTGTTAAACCTCAGTTATGTACAACAAATATTGCGTATACAGGTAATGACACGTCACCCTCGGCGAGGTTGAACTCCAGATATATATCAGTATTTCTTATCATTATGACAATTTATATGGACCATTGTCCCTCATCTGTTCATTTATTTTGTGAACAGTTTCTAATCATTATTGTTTACAATCATTATCGATATTTAGTTACCATTATTTATTTTATTAATATTTTAGAGAGAATAAAATTCCTTCGCCAAGCCTGTAGGAGGCATCCCTCATCTATGTCTGTTTTCCATTATTTTGAATAGGCTGTACGGGCAGCATGGGCGCTCCTATATAGCATCAATGGTCACTTTTGGCTTCTCTAGGAGATCCCTTGTTTAAATGCCTTGAATACTTCACCTTTTGTCTGGGCTATTTCATTCTCCATCTTTTCAGTGGCTGAACCACATTAGATTGTGGGCTCTTGCCACCATCTAAGATGGCGCCTGTTCTTTCCCCTAGTATTGAGCCTTGCTTGCAATGCTCTTGCCGGCCACGCCCACTTCAGGCGGAGCAACGGGGCTCTCCCCGTCTCGCATCGCTTTAACTGTGTGGTGACAGGGCTGCAGGGCTAAGGATCCTTTTGATCCCTATGTCCTCCAGCAGTCCTAGCATGTTTTCCCTTCTGTTATTCTCGAAGGGTCAGGTTTACATCTTTGCTGGGGGTTTAGTGGCAAACCTGCAGCATCAAAGATGGCGCCCGGACACTCTGCGCCAACGGCGTCCATGTAAGGAGTGCCTTTCGCTGCCGGACACGCCTATCTAGGCGGGCTGGGACCTACAGGCACGCCTTCCTCTTGACGCTTGCGGCGTGATTGGTTGGGGTTTCTCTGCATTTATTTCACTGCCCGCCCTCGTCGGCCACGTCAGACGCCGCCGAGGGGTATTTAAAAGTCACATTTTTCCTGTCAAACATTCAGTCGGTATCTTTGAATCCATGCTGTCTCTCTCAGGATTTTTTCTTGTCTTGGATCCAGGCGCATTAGGTAAATTCATTTCTAAACCCCATGCAGACCTGTTTCAAATTTATATCACAGAATTTTTTACTTGTTTTAAATTATATTATTTTACTGATAATTCATCAATTGATGTTTTTTTCTGTAGATCAAGCCTGTGGGCTCTGATTAATCTAAACTATTCACATTGAAGACTGCGGAGGCTTCAGTGGTTTTTGGCTTTTTTCTCTGCCTTCAACCATTAACTATGTTGTGACCCTACCAGCACACACCATTTAGGTATGTGATTAATTCTAGGGGAAACTATTCATGAATCTGGGGGTCACTCCCATGATGCATGCATTTGCTCCCTTATTTATTTTTAATTTTTCAATTTACTTAGTTCTTTATATTTAATCTAACGGCCCCCCCCCCTTTTTCTTACTGCAGCCTAACCACTTGTGGGCATAGGACCAACCTGAGGGTTTATTTCTTTCCCCCCTTCTCTACTTGGCGAATTAGTTTGGAATCATACTTATCATCTCTCTTCCTCTTGATATCAATTATAATCATAATTGGTTGCTATGTGTCTGGATTTCAGCCGATCTCTGAGGGTGAGTGGTGTTTGTCCTGTTTTATTGCTATTATGCAAATTATATGCATGTTATATTGTTGCTAACACCATTCACATTCCCTTCATTTATCGTTTTTGTGTTAAAAACTTTTATTGCTTAATGTATTCTTTTCATGCTATATAATCATGTTGCTGGACTGTATTCTGTAATCCAGTCCTTCTTAATGAGCAATTGGCTTTATTGTATAATTAATGTTTTTCTCTTTATTATTTTGTAGTTTTTCCCCCTGTACTAAGCCCCTGATGAAGCCCGGCCCTGGGCGAAACATGTTGGGCAACTGTCAAGCATAGGGACTTCAGTGGCCTTCAGTGTGAGCCACATCGGTTCGTTATGGACCATCAATTGGTTATTACATCGTAATCATTTTTATGTCAATTCTTGTATGTTTAAATTGTAATACATTTTGTATATTTTCTTAATATTTGTTTATTCATTTATCTGGACACCGTTTAAAGTCCCGGGGTTTGTTGCCCCACCTCCCCCCATTTTTCCATTTATTGCACTTTATGGGATGTGGTGTCCTTGATTGATATCTTCCTGCCTATCTTTTACCCATTGATAATACATAGTCATAATTTGTAATGATTCTATACAACCCTTGCAATCCTTGCTCACATGATGTTGCTATCAGATATGTGTCACAAGGTCTGAAGGAAAAAGGAGAATCGGTCTGCAAAACAAGCTGAAATTAGATCGGTGGAAAAAGTCCCCGTCTGGATATCGAACCGCAGAAAACCAGACATCAGACAAACCAAATATATATATATATAGCATTGTTGCTTCATGCTTCGCACCATCCTAACACAAAATAGTTAATAGCTCACAAAATCAGAACGTCACAAGACTAATATTACGTATTAATGAGCAGGTTGGATATTCATGAATATGCACGTCATTAACCATATTTAAGTTGAGATCGAAATAAAAAAAGGGGAAGTATTTCAAACTGCAGCTTTTGTCAGTGTGAAATTATTCTATGCATGCATGCAATTATTCACTTCTTATCAGATTTGGCCAGGAAGCAGATACCAAAAACTGACAGTATTGTCTGTCCAAATCAATATCATCTACCACATAGTCGCCCACTTAGACAAACCATTGAGGACAGCTTGTAATTTAGAGACATCCTGCAAGGACGTTATTCCACTGCATAGCTTGGTGTCATCTGAAAAAAACAGAAATGTTACTTTTGATCTCAGACCCAATATCATTTATAAATATATTGAAAAGTAAGGGACCCAGCACCGAACCTTGGGGTACACCGCTGATAACCTTGGACCATTCAGAGTAAGAAACATTAACCACAACTCTCTGAATCCTGTCTTTCAGACAGTTTTCTATCCATTTACAAACCGATATATCCAATCCTGTAGACCTTACCTTACACATGAGCCGTGTGTGGGGAACTGTATAAAACGCTTTTGCATAATCCAAATATACCACGTCCACAGCCACGCCTCTGTCCAGGATTTTACTTACCTCTTCATAAAAGGAAATCAGGTTTGTCTGACAACTTCTGTCTTTCATGAATCCATGCTGTCTGCTGCTTAAATAGTTTGTTTCCAGCAAGAACTCATCCATGTGGTCTTTTATTAAACGTTCCAGTATCTTCCCAACTACAGAAGTTAAACTAACAGGTCTATAGTTACTTGGTAAAGACTTTGTTCCCTTTTTAACTATAGGCACCACATTGGCTCTACGCCAATCCAGTGGTACTATTCCCATCATTAACGAGTCCCTAAATATTAGATACAGTGGCTTTGAAATTTCAGAGCTCAATTCTTTTAGGATCCGTGGGTGGATGCCATCTGGTCCAGGTGCTTTATCCACCTTTATTCTGTCAAAATATTTCTGGACCATATCACTTTTGAGCCATTGTGGATTTGGGGCTGTGTTACTCCCACCCCCATTATGGACATGAGCTCCATTGTATACACAGAGCTGAAAAAAGCATTTAATAAATTTGCCTTCTCTTTGTCCTCAGTCACCCACTCTAGATTATTTTGTAAAGGGCCTATATGCTCAGACTTGACCTTTTTACTATTTATATATTTAAATAATTTTTGGGGGTTTGTCCTACTATCTTTTGCAATCTGTCGTTCATTTTGAATTTTTGCATCCCTGATTTCCTTTTTACATATTTAAGTGTTCTTGCATTGCAAGATCACTTACTATTCTCTCACATATATATTATCAAGTGGTCTTGCATAGCAAGATCACTTACTATTCTCTCACATATATATTATTAAGTGGTCTTGCATAGCAAGAGCACTTACTATTCTCTCACATATATATTATTATTATTAAGTGGTCTTGCATAGCAAGAGCACTTACTATTCTCTCACATATATATTATTAAGTGTTCTTGCATAGCAAGATCACTTACTATTCTCTCACATATATATTATTAAGTGGTCTTGCATAGCAAGAGCACTTACTATTCTCTCACATATATATTATTAAGTGTTCTTGCATAGCAAGATCACTTACTATTCTCTCACATATATATTATTAAGTGGTCTTGCATAGCAAGAGCACTTACTATTCTCTCACATATATATTATTAAGTGGTCTTGCATAGCAAGAGCACTTACTATTCTCTCACATATATATTATTATTATTATTTTTATAGCCAAATTTACCACCCTAACTCCTCCCACAGTTTTTATGCTACATAGACGAGTAATATATCAAATCGAGCGGCTTGTTCCCGAATAGTGGGCTATTACTTTGTGGAACGTTTCGCCAAATCGTTCGCGAAATATCGTCATATTTGCGGCGAAATTTTCCCATAGGAATGAATGGTGAGAGCTAGAGCACAGAATGGCAAAAACGGAAAAATCATTACATGATTTGTAAACTGCGACCACTCCCTCATTTTCAAGCCGACCTACACAAATCTTATATCAAAATGTTCAGCTGTCCCTGCTGACACTACACGTGTTGACGACTAAGCGATCGGTCAAATGGTTTTCAAGATACAGACATTTGTTTGCAACACACGCCATCCATCATTTCAATGAAAGTCAATGGAGGAAAGAAAATTGAAAACTGAATATTGCAAGGCAATTTGTAAACTGCGACTGTGCCTTCAAATTTAATATTTTAGAGACATACTATACATCAGGTTGAAGGTCTGGGTCTTGTGATTCGTAAAATATAAAGATATTCGCTGTGCGATTTATAGTTTTTAAAATACAATCATCTGAAGAAGCACAGTAAAAAACAAGCCAGAATCTGAGTGGCTGTTTAGAGTGGCTGCCTGCATGTGTTTACATTGGTTTCCTAGGAGACGATGTCTCCTCACACACAGCTGAGGGGCTTTCTATAGCTCCTCCCACACAGCTGTGAGGTGATATGGCTCTGTTTTTCAGGCATATCCCACTTTTAAGTAAACAATGGGGTTTATTTACTAAAGCTGGAAAGCGCAATATAAGGCTCACTTCTGCACACAAACCAATGAGCTTCCAGGTTTTTTTACCAGGCTTAACTGAACAAGCTGGGGTTAGAAGCTTATTGTTTTTTCTGCAGAAGTGAGCCTGATATTGCGATTTCCAGCATTAGTAAATAAACCCTAGTGTGTACTTAAAAGCGGGGTATGCCTGTATTTGGCTCTGTGTAACTTCTGCATACTCTGCATATAGAAACCATCCATAGCATCCAGTCCATAGACACCATCCATAGCAACCAGACCATAGCAACCCTCCATAGCAACCACTCCATAGCAACCACTCCATAGCAACCACTCCATAGCAACCACTCCATAGCAACCCGTCCAAAGCAACCACTCCATAGCAACCGTCCATAGCAACCAGTCCATAGCAACCAGTCCATAGTAACCACTCCATAGCAACCAGACCATAGCAACCAGACTATAGCAACTGTCCATAGCAACCAGTCAATAGCAACTGTCCATAGCAACCCGCCCATAGCAACCCGTCCATAGCAACCCGTCCATAGCAACCCGACCATAGCAACCCGACCATAGCAACCAGTCCATAGCAACCAGACCATAGCAACCAGACCATAGCAACCCCTCCATAGCAACCCCTCCATAGCAACCCGTCCATAGCAACCCGTTTTTGATGGGGCAAATAGGATGGCGCAGTTTTGATGGGGTAGTTTTTGATGAAGCAGTTTTTGATGGGGCAATGGATCGAAATGGATAGACACATTGTTGGATCACATTTACATCTCCAGGGGCACCGTCTCCAGTCTGGAGTATTGGTGAAGGCAAGAACACGTCACACAATTTCCCCAGAAATTGTACCTTTTCTAGTTAAGTGGTCTTGCATAGCAAGAGCACTTACTATTCTCTCACATATATATTATTATTATTTTTATAGCCAAATTTACCACCCTAACTCCTCCCACAGTTTTTACGCTACATAGACGAGTAATATATCAAATCGAGCGGCTTGTTCCCGAATAGTGGGCTATTACTTTGTGGAACGTTTCGCCAAATCGTTCGCGAAATATCGTCATATTTGCGGCGAAATTTTCCCATAGGAATGAATGGTGAGAGCTAGAGCACAGAATGGCAAAAACGGAAAAATCATTACATGATTTGTAAACTGCGACCACTCCCTCATTTTCAAGCCGACCTACACAAATCTTATATCAAAATGTTCAGCTGTCCCTGCTGACACTACACGTGTTGACGACTAAGCGATCGGTCAAATGGTTTTCAAGATACAGACATTTGTTTGCAACACACGCCATCCATCATTTCAATGAAAGTCAATGGAGGAAAGAAAATTGAAAACGGAATATTGCAAGGCAATTTGTAAACTGCGACTGTGCCTTCAAATTTAATATTTTAGAGACATACTATACATCAGGTTGAAGGTCTGGGTCTTGTGATTCGTAAAATATAAAGATATTCGCTGTGCGATTTATAGTTTTTAAAATACAATCATTTGAAGAAGCACAGTAAAAAACAAGCCAGAATCTGAGTGGCTGTTTAGAGTGGCTGCCTGCATGTGTTTACATTGGTTTCCTAGGAGACGATGTCTCCTCACACACAGCTGAGGGGCTTTCTATAGCTCCTCCCACACAGCTGTGAGGTGATATGGCTCTATTTTTCAGGCATATCCCACTTTTAAGTAAACAATGGGGTTTATTTACTAAAGCTGGAAAGCGCAATATAAGGCTCACTTCTGCACACAAACCAATGAGCTTCCAGGTTTTATTACCAGGCTTAACTGAACAAGCTGGGGTTAGAAGCTTATTGTTTTTTCTGCAGAAGTGAGCCTGATATTGCGATTTCCAGCATTAGTAAATAAACCCTAGTGTGTACTTAAAAGCGGGGTATGCCTGTATTTGGCTCTGTGTAACTTCTGCATACTCTGCATATAGAAACCATCCATAGCATCCAGTCCATAGAAACCATCCATAGCAACCAGACCATAGCAACCCTCCATAGCAACCACTCCATAGCAACCACTCCATAGCAACCCGTCCATAGCAACCACTCCATAGCAACCGTCCATAGCAACCAGTCCATAGCAACCAGTCCATAGTAACCACTCCATAGCAACCAGACCATAGCAACCAGACTATAGCAACTGTCCATAGCAACCAGTCAATAGCAACTGTCCATAGCAACCCGCCCATAGCAACCCGTCCATAGCAACCCGTCCATAGCAACCCGACCATAGCAACCCGACCATAGCAACCAGTCCATAGCAACCAGACCATAGCAACCAGACCATAGCAACCCCTCCATAGCAACCCCTCCATAGCAACCCCTCCATAGCAACCCCTCCATAGCAACCCGTCCATAGCAACCCGTTTTTGATGGGGCAAATAGGATGGCGCAGTTTTGATGGGGTAGTTTTTGATGAAGCAGTTTTTGATGGGGCAATGGATCGAAATGGATAGACACATTGTTGGATCACATTTACATCTCCAGGGGCACCGTCTCCAGTCTGGAGTATTGGTGAAGGCAAGAACACGTCACACAATTTCCCCAGAAATTGTACCTTTTCTAGTTATTCTTATTATTCTTATAGCCAAATTTACCACCCTAACTCCTCCCACAGTTTTTACACTACATAGACGAGTAATATACCGAAACGAGCGGATTGTTCCCGATCGCGTTGCTATTACTTTGTGGAACGTTTCGCCAAATCGTTCGCGAAATATCGTCATATTTGCGGCGAAATTTTCCCATAGGAATGAATGGGGCATAAAAAGGCAAAAACGGAAATATTACATGATTTTCAAACTGCGACCACTCCCTCATTTTCAAGCCGACCTACACAAATCTTATATCAAAATAATCAGCTGCCCCTGCTGCCACTAGACGTGTTGACGGCTAAGCGATCGGTCAAATGGTTTTCAAGATACAGACATTTGTTTGCACCACACGCCATCCATCATTTCAATGAAAGTCAATGGAGAAATAAAAATTGAAAACGTAATATTGCAAGGCAATTTGTAAACTGCGACTGTGCCTTCAATTTTAATATTTTAGAGACATACTATACATCAACTTGAAGGTCTGGGTCTTGTGATTCGTAAAATATAAATATATTTGCTGTGCGATTTATAGTTTTTAAAATACAATCAATTGAAGAAGCACAGTATTAAAAACAAGCCAGAATCTGTGTGGCTGTTTAGAGTGGGCAGTTTGCATGTGTTTACATTGGTTTTCTAGGAGACGAGTTCTCCTCACACACAGCTGAGGTACTTTCTATAGCTCCTCCCACACAGCTGTGAGGTCATATGGCTGTTTTTCAGGTATATCACACTTTTAAGTACACAATGGGGTTTATTTACTAAAGCTGGAAAGCGCAATATAAGGCTCACTTCTGCACACAAACCAATGAGCTTCCAGGTTTTATTACCAAGCTTAACTGAACAAGCTGGGGTTAGAAGCTTATTGTTTTTTCTGCAGAAGTGAGCCTGATATTGCGATTTCCAGCATTAGTAAATAGACCCTAGTGTGTACTTAAAAGAGGGGTATGCCTGTATTTGGCTCTGCGTAACTTCTGCATACTCTGCATATAGCAACCATTCATAGCATCCAGTCCATAGAAATCGTCCATAGCAACCAGACCATAGCAACCCTCCATAGCAACCAGTCCATAGCAACCACTCTATAGCAACCAGTCCGTAGCAACCAGACCATAGCAACCAGTACGTAGCAACCAGACTATAGCAACGGTCCATAGCAACCAGTCAATATCAACTGTCCATAGCAACCAGTCAATAGCAACTGTCCATAGCAACCAGTCTATAGCAACCCGAACATAGCAACCAGTCCATAGCAACCCTCCATAGCAACCAGACTATAGCAACTGTCCATAGCAACCAGACCATAGCAACCAAACCATAGCAACCACTCCATTAGCAACCCTCCATAGCAACCAGACTATAGCAACCAGACCATAGCAACTGTCCATAACAACCAGACCATAGCAACAAGACCATAGCAACCACTCCATAGCAACCACTTCATAGCAACCACTCCATAGCAACCCCTCCATAGCAACCCGTTTTGATGGGGCAAATAGGATGGTGCAGTTTTGATGGGGTAGTTTTTGATGAAGCAGTTTTTGATGGGGCAATGGATCGAAATGGATCGACACACTGTTGGATCACATTTACATCTACAGGGGCACCATCACCAGTCTGGAGTATTGGTGAAGGCAAGAACACGTCACACAATTTCCCCAGAAATTGTACCTTTTCTAGTTATTATTATTATTATATTTTATTCTTATAGCCAAATTTGCCACCCTATCTCCTCCCACAGTTTTTACACTACATAGACGAGTAATATACCGAAACGAGCGGATTGTTCCCGATCGCGTTGCTATTACTTTGTGGAACGTTTCGCCAAATCGTTCGCGAAATATCATCATATTTGCGGTGACATTTTCCCATAGGAATGAATGGTGAGAGCTAGAGCACAGAATGGCAAAAACGGAAAAATCATTACATGATTTGTAAACTGCGACCACTCCCTCATTTTTAGGCCGACCTACACAAATCTTATATCAAAATGTTCAGCTTTCCCTGCTGACACTACACGTGTCGACGGCTAAGCGATCGGTCAAATGGTTTTCAAGATACAGACATTTGTTTGCAACACACGCCATCCATCATTTCAATGAAAGTCAATGGAGGAAAAAAAAATTAAAACTGAATATTGCAAGGCAATTTGTAAACTGCGACTGTGCCTTCAATTTAAAAATTTTAGAGACATACTATACATCAGGTTGAAGGTCTGGGTCTTGTGATTCGTAAAATATAAAGATATTCGCTGTGCGATTTATAGTTTTTAAAATACAATCATTTGAAAAAGCACAGTAAAAAAACAAGCCAGAATTTGAGTGGCTGTTTAGAGTGGCTGTTTGCATGTGTTTACATTGGTTTCCTAGGAGACGATGTCTCCTCACACACAGCTAAGGGGCTTTCTATAGCTCCTCCCACACAGCTGTGAGGTGATATGGCTGTTTTTCAGGCATATCCCACTTTTAAATACACAATGGGGTTTATTTACTAAAGCTGGAAAGCGCAATATAAGGCTCACTTCTGCACACAAACCAATGAGCTTCCAGGTTTCATTACCAGGCTTAACTGAACAAGCTGGGGTTAGAAGCTTATTGTTTTTTCTGCAGAAGTGAGCCTGATATTGCGATTTCCAGCATTAGTAAATAAACCCTAGTGTGTACTTAAAAGCGGGGTATGCCTGTATTTGGCTCTGCGTAACTTCTGCATACTCTGCATATAGCAACCATCCATAGAAACCATCCATAGCAACCAGACCATAGCAACCCTCCATAGCAACCCTCCATAGCAACCAGTCCATAGCAACCAGTCCATAGCAAACTGTCCATAGCAAACTGTCCATAGCAAACTGTCCATAGCAACCACTCCATAGCAACCACTCCATAGCAACCAGTCCATAGCAACCAGACCATAGCAACCAGTACATAGCAACCAGACTATAGCAACTGTCCATAGCAACCAGTCCATAGCAACCCGTCCATAGCAACCCGTCTAGAGCAACCCGTCCATAGCAACCAGACCATAGCAACCAGTCCATAGCAACCAGACTATAGCAACCAGACCATAGCAACTGTCCATAGCAACCAGACCATAGCAACCAGACAATAGCAACCAGACCATAGCAACCCCTCCATAGCAACCCCTCCATAGCAACCCGTCCATAGCAACCCGTTTTTGATGGGGCAAATAGGATGGTGCAGTTTTGATGAAGCAGTTTTTTAAGGGGCAATGGATTGAAATGGATCGACACACTGTTGGATCACATTTACATCTACAGGGGCACCATCACCAGTCTGGAGTATTGGTGAAGGCAAGAACACGTCACACAATTTCCCCAGAAATTGTACCTTTTCTAGTTATTCTTATTCTTATAGCCAAATTTACCACCCTAACTCCTCCCACAGTTTTTACGCTACATAGACGAGTAATATATCAAAATGAGCGGATTGTTCCCGAATAGTGGGCTATTACTTTGTGGAACGTTTCGCCAAATTGTTCGCGAAATATCGCCATTTTTGCGGTGAAATTTTCCCATAGGAATGAATGGTGAGAGGTACAGCACGAAATGGCAAAAACTGAAAAATCATTACATGATTTGTAAACTGCGACTACTCCCTCATTTTCAAGCCGACCTACACAAATCTTATATCAAAATGTTCAGCTTTCCCTGCTGACACTACACGTGTCCACGGCTAAGCGATCGGTCAAATGGTTTTCAAGATACAGACATTTGTTTGCAACACACGCCATCCATCATTTCAATGAAAGTCAATGGAGGAAAAAAAAATTGAAAACTGAATATTGCAAGGCAAATTGTAAACTGTGACTGTGCCTTCAATTTTAATATTTTAGAGACATACTATACATCAGGTTGAAGGTCTGGGTCTTGTGATTCGTAAAATATAAAGATATTTGCTGTGCGATTTATAGTTTTTAAAATACAATCATTTGAAGAAGCACCAGTTTTCAAAACAGCCAGAATCTGAGTGTCTGCTTAGAGGCTGTTTGCATGTGTTTACATTGGTTTCCTAGGAGACGATGATGAAAAAATCTCCTCACACACAGCTGTGAGAGCTTTCTATAGCTCCTCTCTCACAGCTGTGAGGTGATATGGCTATGTTTTATTTGGCTTTGCGTAACTTCTGCATACTCTGCATATAGCACCCAGTCCATAGAAACCATCCATAGCAACCAGACCATAGCAACCCTCCATAGCAACCACTCCATAACAACCAGACCATAGCAAAAAAAACATAGCAACCACTCTATAGCAACCGTCCATTGCAACCAGTCCATAGCAACTGTCCATAGCAACCAGTTCATAGCAACCCTCCATAGCAACCAGTCCATAGCAACCACTCCATAGCAACCAGTCCATAGCAACCAGACCATAGCAACCAGTCCATAGCAACCAGTCCATAGCAACCAGAATATAGCAACAAGTCCATAGCAACCAGTCCATAGCAACCAGTCCATAGCAACCAGAATATAGCAACTGTCCATAGCAACCAGTCCATAGAAACCGTCCATAGCAACCATCCATAGCAACCAGTCCATAGAAACCGTCCATAGCAACCAGTTCATAACAACCCTCCATAGCAACCAGTCCATAGTAACCAGAATATAGCAAATGTCCATAGCAACCAGACCATAGCAACCACTCCATAGCAACCCCTCCATAGCAACCCCTCCATAGCAACCAGACCATAGCAACCAGACCATAGCAACCAGTCCATAGCAACCAGTCCATAGCAACCAGTTTTTGAAGGGGCAAATAGGATGGTGCAGTTTTGATGGGATAGTTTTTGAAGGAGCAGTTTTTAATGGAGCAATGGATAGACACATTGTTGGATCACATTTACATCTCCAGGGGCACCGTCTCCAGTCTGGACTATTGGTGAAGGCAAGAACACGTCACACAATTTCCCCAGAAACTGTACCTTTTCTAGTTATTCTTATTCTTATAGCCAAATTTACCACCCTAACTCCTCCCACAGTTTTTACACTACATAGACGAGTAATATATCAAATCGAGCGGCTTGTTCCCGAATAGTGGGCTATTACTTTGTGGAACGTTTTGCCAAATCGTTCACGAAATATCGTTGTTTTTGCAAGGAAAATTTCCAATAGGAATGAATGGTGAAGCTTAGAGTGGGAAATGTGAAAAGCTGAAAAATCATTACATGATTTCCAAACTGCGACCACTCCCTCATTTTCAAGCCGACCTACACAAATCTTATATCAAAATGTTCAGCTGTCCCTGCTGACACTACACGTGTCCATGGGTAAGCGATCAGTCAAATGGTTTTCAAGATACAGACATTTGTTTGCAACACACGCCATCCATCATTTCAATGAAAGTCAATGGAGGAAAAAAAATTGAAAACTGAATATTGCAAGGCAATTTGTAAACTGTGACTGTGCCTTCAATTTTAATATTTCAGAGACATACGATCCATCAACTTGAAGGTCTGGGTCTTGTATTTCGTAAAATATAAAGATATTTGCTGTGCGATTTATAGTTTTTAAAATACAATCATTTGAAGAAGGACAGTATTAAAACAACCAGAATCTGAGTGTGTGCTACTTGCATGTGTTTACATTGGTTTCCTAGGAGACGATGAAGAAAAAATCTCCTCACACACTGCTAGGGAGCTTTGTATAGCTCCTCCCACACAGCTGTGAGAGCTTTCTATAGCTCCTCCCACACAGCTGTGAGGTGATATGGCTCTGTTTTATTTGGCTTTGCGTAACTTCTGCATACTCTGCATATAGCATCCAGTCCATAGAAACCGTCCATAGCAACCAGACCATAGCAACCCTCCATAGCAACCAGACCATAGCAAAAAAAACATAGCAACCACTCCATAGCAACCATCCATAGCAACCGTCCATAGCAACCAGCCCATAGCAACCAGTCCATAGCAACTGTCCATAGCAACCACTCCATAGCAACCAGTTCATAGCAACCCTCCATAGCAACCAGTCCATAGCAAACAGAATATAGCAAATGTCCATAGCAACCAGACCATAGCAACCAGACCATAGTAACCAGAATATAGCAACTGTCTATAGCAACCAGTCCATAGCAACCAGTCCATAGAAACTGTCCATAGCAACCAGTCCATAGAAACTGTCCATAGCAACCAGTCCATAGCAAACAGAATATAGCAACCAGACCATAGAAAACAGTACATAACAACCCTCCATAGCAACCAGTCCATAGCAACCAGAATATAGCAAATGTCCATAGCAACCAGACCATAGCAACCACTCCATAGCAACCCCTCCATAGCAACCCCTCCATAGCAACTGTCTAAAGCAACCAGACCATAGCAACTGTCCATAGCAACCAGTCCATAGCAACCAGTTTTTGAAGGGGCAAATAGGATGGTGCAGTTTTGATGGGATAGTTTTTGATGGAGCAGTTTTTAATGGAGCAATAGATAGACACATTGTTGGATCACATTTACAACTCCAGGGGCACCATCTCCAGTCAGGAGTACTGGTGAAGGCAAGAACACGTCACACAATTTCCCCAGAAATTGTACCTTTTCTAGTTAAGTGTTCTTGCATAGCAAGATCACTTACTATTCTCTCACATATATATTATTATTCTTATTCTTATAGCCAAATTTACCACCCTAACTCCTCCCACAGTTTTTACACTACATGGACGAGTAATATATCAAATCGAGCGGCTTGTTCCCGAACAGTGGGCTATTACTTTGTGGAACGTTTTGCCAAACCGTTCGCGAAATATCATTGTTTTTTGCAGCGAAATTTCCCCATAGGAATGAATGGTGAAGCTTAGAGTGGGAAATGTGAAAAGCTGAAAAATCATTACATGATTTCCAAACTGCGACCACTCCCTCATTTTCAAGCCGACCTACACAAATCTTATATCAAAATGTTCAGCTGTCCCTGCTGACACTACACGTGTTGACGGCTAAGCGATCAGTCAAATGGTTTTCAAGATACAGACATTTGTTTGCAACACACGCCATCCATCATTTCAATGAAAGTCAATGGAGGAAAAAAAATTGAAAACTGAATATTGCAAGGCAATTTGTAAACTGCGACTGTGCCTTCAATTTTAATATTTTAGAGACATACTATACATCAGGTTGAAGGTCTGGGTCTTGTGATTCGTAAAATATAAAGATATTCGCTGTGCGATTTATAGTTTTTAAAATACAATCATTTGAAGAAGCACAAGTTTTCAAAACAGCCAGAATCTGAGTGTCTGCTTAGAGGCTGTTTGCATGTGTTTACATTGGTTTCCTAGGAGACGATGATGAAAAAATCTCCTCACACACAGCTGTGAGAGCTTTCTATAGCTCCTCCCACACAGCTGTGAGGTGATATGGCTATGTTTTATTTGGCTTTGCATAACTTCTGCATACTCTGCATATAGCACCCAGTTCATAGAAACCGTCCATAGCAACCAGACCATAGCAACCCTCCATAGCAACCACTCCATAACAACCAGACCATAGCAAAAAAAACATAGCAACCACTCCATAGCAACCGTCCATTGCAACCAGCCCATAGCAACCAGTCCATAGCAACTGTCCATAGCAACCAGTTCATAGCAACCCTCCATAGCAACCAGTCCATAGCAACCACTCCATAGCAACCAGTCCATAGCAACCAGACCATAGCAACCAGTACATAGCAACCAGACTATAGCAACTGTCCATAGCAACCAGTCCATAGCAACCCGTCCATAGCAACCCGTCTATAGCAACCCTGTCCATAGCAACCAGACCATAGCAACCAGTCCATAGCAACCAGACTATAGCAACCAGACCATAGCAACTGTCCATAGCAACCAGACCATAGCAACCAGACCATAGCAACCCCTCCATAGCAACCCCTCCATAGCAACCCGTCCATAGCAACCCGTTTTTGATGGGACAAATAGGATGGTGCAGTTTTGATGAAGCAGTTTTTTAAGGGGCAATGGATCGAAATGGATCGACACACTGTTGGATCACATTTACATCTACAGGGGCACCATCAAAAGTCTGGAGTATTGGTGAAGGCAAGAACACGTCACACAATTTCCCCAGAAATTGTACCTTTTCTAGTTATTCTTATTCTTATAGCCAAATTTACCACCCTAACTCCTCCCACAGTTTTTACGCTACATAGACGAGTAATATATCAAAATGAGCAGATTGTTCCCGAATAGTGGGCTATTACTTTGTGGAACGTTTCGCCAAATCGTTCACGAAATATCGCCATTTTTGCGGTGAAATTTTCCCATAGGAATAAATGGTGAGATGTACAGCACGAAATGGCAAAAATTGAAAAATCATTACATGATGTGTAAACTGCGACTACTCCCTCATTTTCAAGACGACCTACAAAAATCTTATATCAAAATCTTCAGCTGTCCCTGCTGACACTACACGTGTCGACGGCTAAGCGATCGGTCAAATGGTTTTCAAGATACAGACATTTGTTTGCAACACACGCCATCCATCATTTCAATGAAAGTCAATGGAGGAAAAAAAATTGAAAACTGAATATTGCAAGGCAAATTGTAAACTGCGACTGTGCCTTCAATTTTAATATTTTAGAGACATACTATACATCAGGTTGAAGGTCTGGGTCTTGTGATTCGTAAAATATAAATATATTTGCTGTGCGATTTATAGTTTTTAAAATACAATCATTTGAAGAAGCACAAGTTTTTAAAACAGCCAGAATATGAGTGTCTGCTTAGAGGCTGTTTGCATGTGTTTACATTGGTTTCCTAGGAGACGATGATGAAAAAATCTCCTCACACACAGCTGTGAGAGCTTTCTATAGCTCCTCCCACACAGCTGTGAGGTGATATGGCTATGTTTTATTTGGCTTTGCGTAACTTCTGCATACTCTGCATATAGCACCCAGTCCATAGAAACCGTCCAAAGCAACCAGACCATAGCAACCCTCCATAGCAACCACTCCATAACAACCAGACCATAGCAAAAAAAAACATAGCAACCACTCCATAGCAACCGTCCATTGCAAACAGAATATAGCAACCAGACCATAGAAAACAGTACATAACAACCCTCCATAGCAACCAGTCCATAGCAACCAGAATATAGCAAATGTCCATAGCAACCAGACCATAGCAACCACTCCATAGCAACCCCTCCATAGCAACCCCTCCATAGCAACTGTCTAAAGAAACCAGACCATAGCAACTGTCCATAGCAACCAGTCCATAGCAACCAGTTTTTGAAGGGGCAAATAGGATGGTGCAGTTTTGATGGGATAGTTTTTGATGGAGCAGTTTTTAATGGAGCAATAGATAGACACATTGTTGGATCACATTTACAACTCCAGGGGCACCATCTCCAGTCAGGAGTACTGGTGAAGGCAAGAACACGTCACACAATTTCCCCAGAAATTGTACCTTTTCTAGTTAAGTCTTCTTGCATAGCAAGATCACTTACTATTCTCTCACATATATATTATTATTCTTATTCTTATAGCCAAATTTACCACCCTAAATCCTCCCACAGTTTTTACACTACATGGACGAGTAATATATCAAATCGAGCGGCTTGTTCCCGAATAGTGGGCTATTACTTTGTGGAACGTTTCGCCAAACCGTTCGCGAAATATCGTTGTTTTTGCGGCGAAATTTTCCCATAGGAATGAATAGTGAAGCTTAGAGTGGGAAATGTGAAAAGCTGAAAAATCATTACTTGATTTCCAAACTGCGACCACTCCCTCATTTTCAAGCCGACCTACACAAATCTTATATCAAAATGTTCAGCTGTCCCTGCTGACACTACACGTGTTGACGGCTAAGCGATCGGTCAAATGGTTTTCAAGATACAGACATTTGTTTGCAACACACGCCATCCATCATTTCAATGAAAGTCAATGGAGGAAAAAAAATTGAAAACTGAATATTGCAATGTAATTTGTAAACTGCGACTGTGCCTTCAATTTTAATATTTTAGAGACATACTATACATCAGATTGAAGGTCTGGGTCTTGTGATTCGTAAAATATAAAGATATTCGCTGTGCGATTTATAGTTTTTAAATACAATCATTTGAAGAAGCACAGTATTAAAAACAAGCCAGAATCTGAGTGGCTGTTTAGAGTGGCAGTTTGCATGTGTTTACATTGGTTTCCTAGGAGACGATATCTCCTCACACACAGCTAAGGGGCTTTCTATAGCTCCTCCCACACAGTTGTGAGGTGATATGGCTGTTTTTCAGGCATATCCCACTTTTAAATACACAATGGGGTTTATTTACTAAAGCTGGAAAGCGCAATATAAGGCTCACTTCTGCACACAAACCAATGAGCTTCCAGGTTTTATTACCAGGCTTAACTGAACAAGCTGGGGTTAGAAGCTTATTGTTTTTTCTGCAGAAGTGAGCCTAATATTGCGATTTCCAGCATTAGTAAATAAACCCTAGTGTGTACTTAAAAGCGGGGTATGCCTGTATTTGGCTCTGCGTAACTTCTGCATACTCTGCATATAGCAACCATCCATAGCATCCAGTCCATAGAAACCCTCCATAGCAACCCTCCATAGCAACCCTCCATAGCAACCACTCCATAGCAACCACTCCATAGTATCCAGTCCATAGCATCCAGTCCATAGCATCCAGTCCATAGCATCCAGTCCATAGCAACCAGTCCATAGCAACCAGTCTATAGCAACCTGTCCATAGCAACCTGTCCATAGCAACCTGTCCATAGCAACCTGTCCATAGCAACCCGTCTATAGCAACAATCCATAGCAACCCCTCCATAGCAACTGTCCATAGCAACCCCTCCATAGCAACCCATCCATAGCAACCCCTCCATAGCAACCTGTTTTTGATGGGGCAAATAGGATGGTGCAGTTTTGATGGGGTAGTTATTGATGAAGCAGTTTTTGATGGGGCAATGGATCGAAATGGATCGACACACTGTTGGATCACATTTACATCTACAGGGGCACCATCACCAGTCTGGAGTATTGGTGAAGGCAAGAACACGTCACACAATTTCCCAGAAATTGTACCTTTTCTAGTTAAGTGGTCTTGCATAGCAAGAGCACTTACTATTCTCTCACATATATATTATTATTATTTTTATAGCCAAATTTACCACCCTAACTCCTCCCACAGTTTTTACGCTACATAGACGAGTAATATATCAAATCGAGCGGCTTGTTCCCGAATAGTGGGCTATTACTTTGTGGAACGTTTCGCCAAATCGTTCGCGAAATATCGTCATATTTGCGGCGAAATTTTCCCATAGGAATGAATGGTGAGAGCTAGAGCACAGAATGGCAAAAACGTAAAAATCATTACATGATTTGTAAACTGCGACCACTCCCTCATTTTCAAGCCGACCTACACAAATCTTATATCAAAATTTTCAGCTGTCCCTGCTGACACTACACGTGTTGACGACTAAGCGATCGGTCAAATGGTTTTCAAGATACAGACATTTGTTTGCAACACACGCCATCCATCATTTCAATGAAAGTCAATGGAGGAAAGAAAATTGAAAACTGAATATTGCAAGGCAATTTGTAAACTGCGACTGTGCCTTCAAATTTAATATTTTAGAGACATACTATACATCAGGTTGAAGGTCTGGGTCTTGTGATTCGTAAAATATAAAGATATTCGCTGTGCGATTTATAGTTTTTAAAATACAATCATTTGAAGAAGCACAGTAAAAAACAAGCCAGAATCTGAGTGGCTGTTTAGAGTGGCTGCCTGCATGTGTTTACATTGGTTTCCTAGGAGACGATGTCTCCTCACACACAGCTGAGGGGCTTTCTATAGCTCCTCCCACACAGCTGTGAGGTGATATGGCTCTGTTTTTCAGGCATATCCCACTTTTAAGTAAACAATGGGGTTTATTTACTAAAGCTGGAAAGCGCAATATAAGGCTCACTTCTGCACACAAACCAATGAGCTTCCAGGTTTTATTACCAGGCTTAACTGAACAAGCTGGGGTTAGAAGCTTATTGTTTTTTCTGCAGAAGTGAGCCTGATATTGCGATTTCCAGCATTAGTAAATAAACCCTAGTGTGTACTTAAAAGCGGGGTATGCCTGTATTTGGCTCTGTGTAACTTCTGCATACTCTGCATATAGAAACCATCCATAGCATCCAGTCCATAGAAACCATCCATAGCAACCAGACCATAGCAACCCTCCATAGCAACCACTCCATAGCAACCACTCCATAGCAACCACTCCATAGCAACCACTCCATAGCAACCCGTCCATAGCAACCACTCCATAGCAACCGTCCATAGCAACCAGTCCATAGCAACCAGTCCATAGTAACCACTCCATAGCAACCAGACTATAGCAATTGTCCATAGCAACCAGTCAATAGCAACTGTCCATAGCAACCCGCCCATAGCAACCCGTCCATAGCAACCCGTCCATAGCAACCCGACCATAGCAACCCGACCATAGCAACCAGTCCATAGCAACCAGACCATAGCAACCAGACCATAGCAACCCCTCCATAGCAACCCCTCCATAGCAACCCCTCCATAGCAACCCGTCCATAGCAACCCGTTTTTGATGGGGCAAATAGGATGGTGCAGTTTTGATGGGGTAGTTTTTGATGAAGCAGTTTTTGATGGGGCAATGGATCGAAATGGATAGACACATTGTTGGATCACATTTACATCTCCAGGGGCACCGTCTCCAGTCTGGAGTATTGGTGAAGGCAAGAACACGTCACACAATTTCCCCAGAAATTGTACCTTTTCTAGTTATTAAGTGGTCTTGCATAGCAAGAGCACTTACTATTCTCTCACATATATATTATTATTATTTTTATAGCCAAATTTACCACCCTAACTCCTCCCACAGTTTTTACGCTACATAGATGAGTAATATATCAAATCGAGCGGCTTGTTCCCGAATAGTGGGCTATTACTTTGTGGAACGTTTCGCCAAATCGTTCGCGAAATATCGTCATATTTGCGGCGAAATTTTCCCATAGGAATGAATGGTGAGAGCTAGAGCACAGAATGGCAAAAACGGAAAAATCATTACATGATTTGTAAACTGCGACCACTCCCTCATTTTCAAGCCGACCTACACAAATCTTATATCAAAATGTTCAGCTGTCCCTGCTGACACTACACGTGTTGACGACTAAGCGATCGGTCAAATGGTTTTCAAGATACAGACATTTGTTTGCAACACACGCCATCCATCATTTCAATGAAAGTCAATGGAGGAAAGAAACTGAATATTGCAAGGCAATTTGTAAACTGCGACTGTGCCTTCAAATTTAATATTTTAGAGACATACTATACATCAGGTTGAAGGTCTGGGTCTTGTGATTCGTAAAATATAAAGATATTCGCTGTGCGATTTATAGTTTTTAAAATACAATCATTTGAAGAAGCACAGTAAAAAACAAGCCAGAATCTGAGTGGCTGTTTAGAGTGGCTGCCTGCATGTGTTTACATTGGTTTCCTAGGAGACGATGTCTCCTCACACACAGCTGAGGGGCTTTCTATAGCTCCTCCCACACAGCTGTGAGGTGATATGGCTCTATTTTTCAGGCATATCCCACTTTTAAGTAAGCAATGGGGTTTATTTACTAAAGCTGGAAAGCGCAATATAAGGCTCACTTCTGCACACAAACCAATGAGCTTCCAGGTTTTATTACCAGGCTTAACTGAACAAGCTGGGGTTAGAAGCTTATTGTTTTTTCTGCAGAAGTGAGCCTGATATTGCGATTTCCAGCATTAGTAAATAAACCCTAGTGTGTACTTAAAAGCGGGGTATGCCTGTATTTGGCTCTGTGTAACTTCTGCATACTCTGCATATAGAAACCATCCATAGCATCCAGTCCATAGAAACCATCCATAGCAACCAGACCATAGCAACCCTCCATAGCAACCACTCCATAGCAACCACTCCATAGCAACCACTCCATAGCAACCACTCCATAGCAATCACTCCATAGCAACCGTCCATAGCAACCAGTCCATAGCAACCAGTCCATAGTAACCACTCCATAGCAACCAGACCATAGCAACCAGACTATATACAGACACATTTACATCTCCAGGGGCACCGTCTCCAGTCTGGAGTATTGGTGAAGGCAAGAACACGTCACACAATTTCCCCAGAAATTGTACCTTTTCTAGTTCTTATTATTCTTATTATAGCCAAATTTGCCACCCTAACTCCTCCCACAGTTTTTATACTACATAGACGAGTCATATATCAAAATGAGCGGATTGTTCCCGAATAGTGGGCTATTACTTTGTGGAACGTTTCGCCAAATCGTTCGCAAAATATCGTAATTTTTGCGGCGAAATTTTCCCATAGGAATGAATGGTGAGAGGTACAGTGCGAAATGTCAAAAACTGAAAAATCATTACATGATTTGTAAACTACGACCACTCCCTCATTTTCAGGCCGATCTACACAAATCTTATATCAAAATGTTCAGCTGTCCCTGCTGACACTACACGTGTCGACGGCTAAGCGATCGGTCAAATGGTTTTCAAGATACAGACATTTGTTTGCAACACACGCCATCCATCATTTCAATGAAAGTCAATGGAGGAAAAGAAAATGGAAAACTGAATATTGCAATGTAATTTGTAAACTGCGACTGTGCCTTCAATTTTAATATTTTAGAGACATACTATACATCAGATTGAAGGTCTGGGTCTTGTGATTCGTAAAATATAAAGATATTCGCTGTGCGATTTATAGTTTTTAAAATACAATCATTTGAAGAAGCACAGTATTAAAAACAAGCCAGAATCTGAGTGGCTGTTTAGAGTGGCAGTTTGCATGTGTTTACATTGGTTTCCTAGGAGACAATATCTCCTCACACACAGCTAAGGGGCTTTCTATAGCTCCTCCCACACAGCTGTGAGGTGATATGGCTGTTTTTCAGGCATATCCCACTTTTAAGTACACAATGGGGTTTATTTACTAAAGCTGGAAAGCGCAATATAAGGCTCACTTCTGCACACAAACCAATGAGCTTCCAGGTTTTATTACCAGGCTTAACTGAACAAGCTGGGGTTAGAAGCTTATTGTTTTTTCTGCAGAAGTGAGCCTGATATTGCGTTTTCCAGCGTTAGTAAATAAACCCCATTGTGTACTTAAAAGCGGGTATGCCTGTATTTGGCTCTGCGTAACTTCTGCATACTCTGCATATAGCAACCATCCATAGCATCCAGTCCATAGAAACCATCCATAGCAACCAGACCATAGCAACCCTCCATAGCAACCAGTCCATAGCAACCAGTCCATAGCAACCTGTCCATAGCAACCACTCCATAGCAACCATCCATAGCATCCAGTCCATAGAAACCGTCCATAGCAACCAGACCATAGCAACCAGTCCATAGCAACCCTCCATAGCAACCAGTCCACAGCAACCAGTCCATAGCAACCGTCCATAGCAACCACTCCATAGCAACCACTCCATAGCAACCACTCCATAGCAACCGTCCATAGCAACCAGTCCATAGCAACCAGTCCATAGCAACCACTCCATAGCAACCACTCCATAGCAACCAGTCCATAGCAACCACTCCATAGCAACCACTCCATAGCAACCAGTCCATAGCAACCTGTCCATAGCAACCTGTCCATAGCAACCACTCCATAGCAACCATCCATAGCATCCAGTCCATAGAAACCGTCCATAGAAACCAGACCATAGCAACCAGTCCATAGCAACTCTCCATAGCAACCAGTCCATAGCAACCGTCCATAGCAACCGTCCATAGCAACCACTCCATAGAAACCACTCCATAGCAACCACTCCATAGCAACCGTCCATAGCAACCAGTCCATAGCAACCAGTCCATAGCAACCACTCCATAGCAACCACTCCATAGCAACCAGTCCATAGCAACCACTCCATAGCAACCATTCCATAGCAACCACTCCATAGCAACCACTCCATAGCAACCACTCCATAGCAACCAGTCCATAGCAATCAGTTCATAGCAACCAGTCCATAGCAACCAGTCCATAGCAACCAGTCCATAACAACCCTCAATAGCAACCAGTTTTTGATGGGGTAGTTCAGCCAAACGTTCAGCTATCCCTGCTGCCACTACACGTGTCCACGGCTAAGCGATCATCCAAATCGTTTTCACAATATGACTATTTGTTTGCAACCTACGCCATCAATTGACCTCCCATGACTTCCATTGGAATTAAAGTCTAGAAAAATGTTAATGGCAATTTGTAAGCTACAACTTTGCCTTACATTTTTATTTCAGAGACATACTATACATCAAATTGTAGGTCTGGGTCTTGTGATTCACACAATATAAAGATATTCGCTGTACGATTTATAGTTTTTAAAATACAATCGTTTGAAGAAGGACAAGTATTCAAACAAGTGTCTCTGCTTAGAGGGCTTGCATATGTTTACATTGGTTTCCTAGGAGACGCTGAGGTAAAAAAACTACTCACACACAGCTGTAAGGAGATTCCTGCTCCTCCCACACAGCTGTGAGGTGATTTCTGGCTTCCCACACAACTGAGGCAAATTATATATAGTCTCACACAGCTCTGAGGAAAATTATAGCATTATAGCTTATTCTTCACAGCTCTGAATATATATAATTATATCTCCTCCAACATAGCATCATGGGGCCAGATTCAGGAAAGGTTACGCTGGCGGATCGAGTGATCCGCCAGCCTAACTGTGGCTTTGAGCCGGCGCACAGGAATGCACTGTATGTTCACATGCGATTCACATGCAGTTCTGTGTGGTGCGATTTTAGCCCATTCATTTTGGATGGGCTGAATTTGCACTGCACTAAAAGTAGTGTATCTACAATTGGAAACTCATTGCAACAGGATCACATGGTACTTCTGTACCATGTTATCCAGTGCAAGCAAACACATTGCGTTTGTTATCTGCATTTGGGGTGTCATTAGCTTAATATTGACACCGACTGCAGAACACAGCTGCAGTGCATTTTAAACATGGTGTGGGAAATGCTCATGGATACACCGCTCCTACAGTGCCCCTGCCCATTGAAATCATTGGGCAGCACCACCGGCAGCTTTGCTTTGCCGGCGGTTTTAACCCTTTTTTGCCCGCTAGTGGTTGTTAAAAATACCCCGCTAGTGGCCGAATGGCACCGCCAAACTGACAGTAAAGTGCCGCTAAAAATAGTGGCGCTTTACTGCTGATGCGGCCTCAGTGTGAAAGCAGCCTTAGGGCAAGTAGGAAGAGGGAAGAGGGAGCAGATAAGGGGGAAGAGCATCAACCAAAAAAAAAACAGACAAATAGGAATGCCACAATATTGGTCATAGGTTGGAGGGGAGAGAGGAAAACAGCCCCTCCAACTCCAAGGAAAGAAGACAATACACAATCAGACTATTGGGGTTTATTTATTAAAGGCAAATCCACTTCGCACTTCAAGTGCATTTGTTGTGGAACTGAGGGAAAAATCTGAAATGAGAGGAAGCTCTGCTGATTTTATCATCCAATCATGTGCACGCAAAAATGCTGTTTTTATTTTCCTTCCATGTCCCCCTCAGATCTACAGCGACTGCACTTCCAAGTGCACCTTCAGTGCAAAATGGATTTGCCTTTAGTAAATATTTTAAAAAAAACATGAAGTCTTGAATGTAGTTTGCCATAAAAGCTAAAATCTATAATACACTAACTGCCCTGGCACAAAAAAAATGTTTTCAAGCTTAGCAGATTTCACAAATGGCGCACTATTAATCCTGTATGTAGTGGAAAGAGAGATAATTGGCACTGTCTGTAATAGGTAAGTGGGGGCAAAGTGGAATGTGAGTGTGGTCCTAGAACCAAGTTAAATGTGTCGGGTATCCTGTGGGGTATGGACTCCCTGTAATATTACCAACAACCATTATTATTCCCCAAATTGAGGATGACCCTTTATAATGTTGAAAAATTGAGAAATAATATGAAAAATGTATAAAAAGAACACCTATATCATGGTCAATAGCCTAGGTGAGGTATAAATGGAGGTACCCAGTAGCACATTTAGTGATGGCTGATGACGTGTGTTAATAGTGCAAAAATAGCAAAAAAGACAGGATACTGTGCAGGCTCACGGGGGAAAAAATACCAGTATGCTATATGTAACGGTCACCACCGTTTACAACCTTCCATCCACCCAAGACAGCTTATCCGACACACCAAAAAACCAGCAGACACGATCCATTCCATTCCATCCATGAAATCTCCACCCCCTTAATCACACACTGGGGCTAATTACTAATTAGCATCCAGACATTTCAGCACCGGGCTATAATTAACATGAGCTAATTACTACACCTGAGAACTCACATTCCTTTAGATAATGACATTCAAACAAAACATCATCACACAATGAGTTGCCCTTCAATCCACATCTTTATACAGACGGTCTGTCTCCGACAGGAAGGCAGTCACACCTGGGCATCAATACGCTTTAAACCGTGTTATCACACAATGAAATGTCTTTGGAGCAGACCTGGATTAACACCTCTACAGCCTTACACAATGGACAATGAAATGTCTAGGAGTAGATGCATTTATCACCTCTCAAAAGAATGTGTCCCCGCATTGAATAAGCCAACAACTTGTAATATCTCAAGACATCCTGCAAACATGAATTATCAGTAAAGTCTCCCATCTCCTGTAAAACATGAATTATGATTTATCATTTATTAGCCACCCTATGCCCAAAAGGGGCACAGGGTGAACTTAGACACAAGAGTCTGTAGGGCCGCTGGCACAGGAGTATCCCCCGTCCCTCAAAAGTCTCTGGGCATCACGGGTCATCCCGTTGCACTATACTAATTGTGAAACAAACTCCTAAAGTGCTCTAATACATGTGGTGTATCCTGCAAAGTGGGTAATTATATTAAAGATGAAAGTAACCTGTGGTTAATAAAAATAAAATGGAAAATAAACAAAAATGATTCCAAAGATAGATATCAGTGTAAGAAACCACTAATCTCAGCTAGATCTGTTACATAAAAGTGATTCAGATATAAATATGAACATCCATAAATCCTGTATGAGCATATATGGGAGATAGATGAAAATAAATCCCAATACACATCAATGCTCTAAGGAGTCTATGCAGGCACTAGTCCTCAGCAAACAGGATCTGATGATCAATAATAGCAGTGTTCACACGTGCAACAATTACCAGATCAGCTGGTATAAATCCAAAAACCATTGAAATAAAAACAAAATTAAAGTGATTCAGTGCCGCTCATCAATTCCAGTGAAGTAGTGACTCATGTGCTCCCCCCATGGGTCCCCACTCACCAGATGTAACTACCCTAACAGGGATGAAGAGCAATTGGTGATGGGGTGATGGAACCGTCTTCTCACTTGATCGAATTCCGGCTTATGGCAATCCTCCGTGCGGTTACTGAGAGATGGATTTACCTCCCAGCATGAGTGGCCATGTGATCCGAGAAAAGGAAATCCACAGGGCTATTTTATTAAAAATGTCGGGAATAATGATTGTTGTTGGTAATATTACAGGGAGTCCATACCCCATTGGAACTCACCCTACCACAGGATAACTGACAAATTTAACTCGGTTCTAGGACCACACTCACATTCCACTTTGCCCCCACTTACCTATTACAGACAGCGCCAATTATTTCTCTTTCCACTACATACATTAATTAGGCCCCTTTATTGGGTTATTACAGAGAGGCAGCAGTCCTTATCCTTTACCTCAATGCGGATTCTTTCCATCACGCACTATCAATCCTATCCACTGACATGAGGCAATGATTTCCACAAGGCTAAAAACAAGCAGCACTATATTTGGACAAAGTTTGTTAGTTGGTGTTGCCTTTTAACCCCAAGTTCTCGAGCTACAGGCTAAGGGATTAAAAATAGTAATAGTTCCAAATTTCCAAATTTCTTTGTAAAGCAAATTATTCTCACCTTTAAAAATGTCTTTCATATCTCTGTGCAGAAGCAGGTCTTCCTTCCAACATGTCTCAACTTTCTCTGTGTTAAGTTGGTGGGGGAGGAGACTTGCAATAACTCAAGATAGAACAAAATTTGGTTACCAAGTCCATTTTATTAAGTTGCCACAACTTAAAGCGGAGGTTCCGCCAATTTTTTTTTTTAAAGCCAGCAGCTACAAATACGGCAGCTGCTGACTTTAAAAAAATGGACACTTACCTGTGTTTCCCAGGAGACAGTGGGGGGGGGGTGACATGCCAGGCTGGATTCCCCGCGGGGATCCGAACCTGGAAGTGGTGCAAATACCTGTCTCAGACAGGTATCTGCACCCCCTCCCTCTGAAAGGTGTCAAATGTGACACCGGAGGGGGGAGGGTTCCAAAAAGTGGAAGTTCCCTTTTTGTGTAAACCTCCGCTTTAAATTTCCTTTTACATCAATGAATGCAGAAATGGCACTGTACATGACACACAAAATTAAGTTTCTGTAATTTCCAACAATATAATATCAACACAACTTATTAAAATAGGTTTTTAACATAAAACGTTTATTTAACCACTTAAGGTCCCCCGCACGCACATATACGGCCACAGAATGGCACGTACAAGCACAAGGGCGTAAATTTACGTCCCCGCCTGAGTGCGGTTCGGGGGTCCCATCGGGACCCCCTCCGCGGCGTGCGGGGGTCCCCCTACCTCTGGGAGCGATCCGGGATCTGCGGGCGGATGTCCGTGATATCCGCCCCCCCGCGATCGCTCCCAGCCAATGGGAGCGCGCTCCCAGCCTGTCACTTCCTCCTCCTGTGTTTACACAGGAAGGAGGAAATGATGTATTCTCTCATCGCAGCGCTGTTTCCCAGCGCTGCTGATGAGAGAAGACATCACAAGTAAGTGTGCACCAACACAACACTGACACACACTCACATAGGCATATTAACCCCTTGTGATCGCCCCCCCCACCCCCCTGTCACAGTGTCACTGAATGCAGTGATTTAATCACTGCATTTAGTGTCAGTGTGACAGGCAGTGTAAAAAACAGTTAGTGTTAGGTTCAGGATAGCCCCCCCACCCCCCCTAATAAAGTTTTAACCCCCTGATCACCGCCCTAGTTAACCCTTTCACTCCCTATTGCCAGCGTCACTAAGCGATCATTTTTCTGATCGCTGTATTAGTGCCGCTGTTCCCGCTAGGTAGCTATTTTTTTTTATTGCGATTTTTTTTTTTTACTAAAGACATGTGGCTAAATAAATTTTGGCCTAAATGTTTGACTAAAATTTAGTTTATTTGATTTTTTTTTTAACAAAAAGTAAAAAATAGTGTTTTTTTTTCAAAAATGTCGCTCTATTTTTGTATATAGCGCAAAAAATAAAAATCGCAGAGGTGATCAAATACCACCAAAAGAAAGCTCTATTTGTGGGAAGAAAAGGACGCAAATTTTGTTTGGGAGCCACGTCGCACGACCGCGCAATTGTCTGTTAAAGCGACGCAGTGCCGAATCGCAAAAACACCTTGGGTCATTTACCAGCGTATTGGTCCGGGTCTTAAGTGGATAATTAAGAAAGAACGATATCAATGGGGTAATAAGACAGGGAAATACTTAGCGAGCCTCCTTAAAAAGAAAAAATCTATGAATTTTATAGAGAAAATAAAAACGAAAACGGGAGAAATAAGATTTAAAACCTCAGAGATCATAGATAACTTCCAAAAATTCTATAAAGATCTTTATTCAATCAATAAAGACAACACTATAGAGGAAATAAAGTTAAGGGATGAAAAAATAAAAACATACTTGGGGAAGTCAGAGTTAAATAGCATACCAGAACATAAACTTAATATCTTAGAAATGCCTATAACAGAAGACAAAATTATAAAAACTATTAGGGAACTTTCTAATGGTAAAAACCCCGGTCCAGACGGATTTACAACTCTATATTACAAAGTATTGTCCAATATATTGACTCCAAAACTATGTAGTTACTATAATGGAATAGGAGATAAATGGGAAATGAGGAAGGAAAGTCTAGAATCCCTAATAACTGTAATACCTAAAGAAGGCAAAGATAATGTTCTAGCTATAGACCGATCTCGCTCCTCAATATAGATCTAAAAATCTATTCAAAAATTCTCGTTAATAGGCTGAAAAACATCATGCCAGATGTAATACATACAGATCAAGTGGGGTTTATTACAGGAAGAGAAGGGAGAGATAACGGAATTCGTTCGCTTTTGATTATTGAGGAAATCAAAAGAAGGGGAGCACCAGGCCTGTTAATGTCTGTAGATGCAGAAAAGGCTTTTGATCGAGTGGACTGGGGTTTTATGCAGAATACTTTAGAAGAACTAGGAATTGGACCCAGAATGAGGCAATGGATAGGAGCCCTGTATAACAAACCAATGGCAAGAATAAAAATTAATGGGAAGATATCAGATCCTTTCGAATTAAGGAATGGGACTCGACAGGGATGCCCATTGTCCCCGCTGCTGTTCACACTTGTATTAGAACCCCTCTTGAATAAGATAAGGCGAAACGTGGACATCAGGGGGATAATGTTGGGAGGGGAGGAACATAAAGTGGCAGCATATGCCGACGATATTCTATTTTATATATCAAATCCTAGGACAAGTTTGCCTAGTATAATTAAAACAATAAAAGAATATGGTATGCTGTCTAACTTTAAGATGAACCCAACTAAATCTGAAATATTGAATATCAACTTTTCTAAAAAAAGAGGAGAAGGCCTTACAGAAAGATTTCCCATTTTGTTGGAAAACAGATTTAGGCCTCGTACACACGATCGGACATATCCGATGAAAACGGTCCGCGGACCATTTCCATCGGATATGTCTGATCTGGAGTTTGATCCGATGGCGTGTACACACCATCGGATCAAATTCCCCGCCGGCGGACGGCGCGGTGACGTGTCGGTGACGCGGCGGTGACGTTGACGCCGCCACGTCACCACTACGTCACGCACAAGGAAGTAAAACACTTCCGCGCATGCGCCGAATCCATTCGGCGGCGGCGCGGCGGCGGTGCGGGACGACATGTCTGCTGGTAAGTGTACTAACCAGCAGACATGTCGGGCGGACAGATTCCCACCGGATAGATTTCAAAGCATGCTTTGAAATCTGTCGGGTGGAGAAATCTGTCCGCTAGCCCATACACACGAGCGGAGATGTCTGCTGAAACGGTCCATCGGACCGTTTTCAGCGGACATCTCCCCTCGTGTGTACGAGGCCTTAGGGCCAGATTCAGGTAGATGGGAGCATCTTTGCTCTGGAGTAACGCTTCTCATTTACGTTACTCTGCCGAAATTTTAGAAGCAAGTGCTGTTATTCATGAAGCACTTGCTCCTAAAGTTGCGGCAGCGCATCGCAAATGAGCCGGCGGAATTCAAATTGGGCGGGTACGGGGCGTGTATTATTTAAACTATGCGCGATCCCGTGGCGAACGTACTGCGCATGCGTCGAGTGTCAATGCATCCCAGTGCGCATGCTCCAAATTCTGTCAGTGAACGTCAATGACGTCACATCCCCATTCATGAACGTTTTATGCAAGCGACGCGATTATTTTTTTTCCCGACGCGATGACGAGGGCTATACTTAACATAGGATACTCCACTAGGGGGCTGCTTTATCTTTACGCCGCGTATCGCTTACGGAAACGTCGGAAAGTCACTGCGTCGCGCCCGAATACGATCGTGAATTGCCGATTCCCGCTGATTAAAATATTTTTTCATCGTAAATCAGCGGGAACGCCCCCGGCGCCATTTTTAAATTAAAGTTGCGATGCGATGGCGAAATTCAATTGCGCCGATCGCATCGGAACTCCAACCCGGCGTTTCTTGTTTTCTGGTTACAGAAAACAGAAACGCCGGCTTAAAGTGACAGTTAGGCTGGAGTATCAGATACTCCAGCCTAACTCTACCTGAATCTGGCCCTTAAACTACCTTGGAGTTAGATTAGGAAATTCTAAAGAGACCCTGTATAAATCCAATTTTATACCATTACTGAATGATATTAAAGAAGACCTTAATAGAATAGCACCAGGACAAATAACATGGACAGGGAGGATAAATATTTTCAAAATGATAATATTACCAAAAATTATTTATAAAATTCAGATGCTCCCAATTCGAATCCCGCAAGCCTTTTTAAAAAAAACTGCAAGCAATGTTTCCTAAATTCATATGGAAGGGGAAAAAACCACGAATCAAGTTAACACTTTTAACAAAAGATAAGACTCAAGGGGGACTGGGAGCACCAGATTTCAAAAACTATAATTATTCAATTATTTTATCACGAGTTATAGAATGGGCAAAAAATAATGTAGAAAAAAGATGGGTAGTTATGGAAAATAAATTAAGTAAAACTGCACTTGGGAAAATAATCTGGATCCCACCACAATATAGAGGACTAAGCCCTGAAGTCCACGACATCACAAAACACGCCCTAGCACTTTGGGACCAGATTCATAGGAAAGAAAGATGGAGTTTTAATTCACCATTTATACCCCTAAAAAACACACAATTTTTCCCCCCGGGAGAAACCTTTATTTTCGGCAATTGGATTAAGAAAGATGACACCCAATTAAAAGATTTTATGGAGCAAAATAGACTATTATCATTGCAGGAGATGGAAGAGAAGAGAGATATTGTGGTGATTGATGAATGGAGATACACTCAAATAAGAAATTTTTTTGAAAGTCTTCCACAGCCTATAAGATCTGAGACAAATTTACGGCCATTTGAAAGACTTTGTACAAAGAAAATCGATAAGGGAATAATCTCGAGGATATATGAAATTTTGAATGCCTTAAAAAAACAGAGAGCCCCATTCATCAAAAAATGGGAAGAAGAAACGGGCTCATCAATAAATGAATTTGAAATGAGACAGATATTAAATAGGGTCCATGCCACCTCCATTAACAACAAAGTAATGGAACAGAATTATAAATGTTTGGTAAGATGATATCTTACACCAGATAAATTATACTCATCCCCAGGAAATAATTCGCGATTTTGTTGGAGAGGTTGTAGAGAGGTAGGTACAATGACACATATCTGGTGGTCTTGCCCAAAAGTAAACATTTTTGGTCAAAAATCAGACAAAAAATTTAAGAAATAATAAACATAAATATACCGGAGGACTTCTGGGTCTGCGTTTTGCATGGGGCTCGAATGCCAACCAAAAAATATCTAAAGACCCTAACCCCAGATTTTCTTAACGCCGCAAAAATTCAGATCTCGAGCAAATGGAAACAAGAAGAGAGCCCTACATTAAGAGAATGGGGGAAAAAGGTTGACGAAATTTATTACAATGAATATTTAAGATACAGAGAGAAGGAAACTTGGGCAGATTTTGAAGATAAATGGGATCCCTGGAAAAAATATAAGGTTAAGATGGAATACGCAGAAATGATGGAAGCATAAGTAACAAAGAGGAGAGGAAATTATTAAATTATCAAATGGAAAAGACGATAGAGGCCTAGTAAGAGGATCGGTGGGAGGTCGGGAAGGAGAGGGGGAGAGGTGGATGTGGGAGGGAGAGGGGGGAGGAATGGAAAAAAAAAATATATACACATATATTTTCCACATATGATGCAAAACCTAAGTCGAGACATAATCATTGAACGCAACCATGAGCAGGTCTCAAGCTATGGTTAGGTCTGAAGTGGACTAAAAAAAAAAAAAAGCACCTTGCACCATAGGAGATTTTGGAGGTATATAGAAGATGTAAAGATGTGAAAGTAAGTCAGATAATGTGTAGGGAGAGTGGGCTAGGTAGTGAACAGAAGGGTGTACAGGGTAATACAAAGGTCCCCATACTCGATACCCATAAGGGCAGAGATGTGATAAGAAAAGTATGCTGGACAAGTGCACAAACCATCATAGCATAGCAAGCAAAGATTACCTTATGTTAATGTTTAGATGAATGTTGATAGTTTCCACCACGTGATATGCAGCATGCACGAATGTGCAGGTAAGAGACTGACAGTGAGGGGTACTTACGCAGGGCCTGACCAGTGTCACGTTGGCGTGACAATAGAGGGGCAGTCGAAAGTGGGCGTCAGATGCCACCCACAAGTGGCACCACATTACCTCCCCACGTGAGGCAGCCAAGATGGACTAGACGCCCACATGATGGTGCCAGATGATGATGAGCAGATGTGTGCACCAGGTTGTCCCTGCAATCCTCAGACGCATGTCCAACCAGTTCATCAGACCAACCACTGAGGAGCTGCGGCTGAAGGCAATGACAGATTTCTACAGCATTGCCAGATTCCCACGCACTGTGGGGGCCATTGATTGCACACATGTGGCCCTACAGCCCCCCAGTGCCACAGAGCACATATACCGCAATCGGAAGCATTGGCATTCCATCAACGTACAGGTGCTAGCTGATGCCCAATGCCTCATATTGCACGTCCGTGCCAAACACCCCGGATCCAGCCATGACAGCTTCATATACAATCAGAGCCCCATCCCAATGGAATTCGAACAGAACATGTATGGGGACAGCTGGCTGGTTGGTGAGTGACATGGGTGGCAGGCATGACTATCCCCTCCCATGATGCACACATCACAAGGGCCACATGCATGTCTAACATCCTCCTGTCTTTTCCCTTACAGGTGACTCTGCATATGCACTGGGACCCCATCTCATGACTCCTTTCCGGAACCCCCAAACCAGAGGAGAGAGAAAATACAATGAAGCACACATCAAAACCCGTGCAGTGGTGGAGCAAACATTTGGGCTCTTGAAGTCCCGTTTCCGCTGCCTGGATAAGTCGGGGGGGGCCCTATTGTATTCCCCTACCTTTGTGTGTCAGATCATCGGTGCATGTTGCATTCTGCACAACTTTGCCATGAGAAAAGGCCTGCAGATTGACATACGTGATGACCTGACCCCCCAACCAGACAGCCCCCCCCCTGCCAGAGGAGACCCATTCAGCTGATGGAAGAGCAGTCAGGAGGGTCCTCGCCGTAGGCATCTTTGGACACTAAACAAATACAATGATCACACGGACAATGCACGCATGCACACCACTGAGGTCCCTAGATCACACACACCACATCCACATCACATTGGATTAGCCCAAGTCCAATATGTAGGACTTGGGAGCAGCAACGCCAGCGTCAAGGCCCCAATGATGTCGCTGTCCATTCATACACCTTTCACACGTCATTCACACAGCCGTGGGGATAACTTCTCCACCATGGCCGAGGGTGACACCCCTTACTGGCAGGAGTGCCACCCCCTCACATTCACACACCATTCACACTGCAACGTGTGCAGTATCAATAAAAAAAATCTCATGTCCTGAGCATTAATAATCAATAAAATAAAAATCTCATGTCCTGAGCATTAATAATCAATAAAATAAAAATCTCATATCCTGAGCATTAATAATCAATAAAATAAAAATCTCATATCCTGAGCATTAATAAAAAAAAAATCATCTGGGATGCCAGGGGCTCCTTCTGGTGGCCCCTCTCTGGCTCCTCAGCTGTCTGGATGGAGTGGGTGGGGGTGGGGGGACATCTGGAGGTGGCTGATCCCCGGGTGGGCCACTCCTGGCAGGTGTGGCCTGCATGCCCTCCAAGGCCATGGCTATCCGGCAGAGGTAAGAGTTGGTCTGGGCCTGCATCCTGAGCTGCTGGGCCTGCATCCTGAGCTGCCGAGTGACCTGGTATTGTTGGGCCCGCCGACTCAGCCTCCCCTGGTCCCGGATGGCAGCAGTATTTGCCTGGACGGCTGCAGTGAGGTGCCTTATATCACCCTGCACCTCCCCCAGACTGGTCACCACTGCAGCACAGTTGCAGCTGACATCCTGCACTGCATTGGATATCTGGGCCACGGAGCACAGGTTGTCAGCCACTCTGTCCAGGTGCCCAACTATGTCCCCCATTTGCTGGGTCTGCCTGGCGTGATCCCTCGCCACCTGGTCCTGGACAAGATCAGACACCCCCCTGGTCTCACGGGTGGCCTTCCTGGGGCCAGGAGATGGTTGTCCCCGGAGGATGGAGTCGCCCTTGAGGGGCTTCCTAGGATGGGGGAGGGTATTACAGAGGGCCCTGCAGAAGAGGAGGACTCCTCCAAAAATAATATGTCCTGCTCTGCCACAACAGGCTGCTCCTCAACCACCTCTGCAGGTGTGGTGTGGGCACTCTCCTCCTCCACCTCGGTCTATTCACCACCCAGGGGCTCGGGCACAGGATGCCGTTGGGGGGATGGGGTGGACTGGCCGCCAACAGATGATGGCCCAGCTCCGTCATTAGTGGATGACACAAAGCAAACACATGTTGGGTGGTCCCACACACTTGGCACATGTACCCCCCCCCCCACATGCAACACACCAAAAAGGGGTAAAAATCACTTACCTGTCCTGGAGCCTTCCTCCACGGAGTCATATCCAGGGACCCCCTCCAACTGCTCCCTGTCCAGGCAGCGGGCGACCACCTCCTCCTCCGTGGTCAGGCTGACCGCACATGGGGGTCCACCACCCGTGCCCCTCTCATGCCTCCTGATGGTGGCCACCTTGCCACGGACCTTGCGCCGCAGGTCATTTTTTTTTTTTTTTTTAAACGCCAGCAGTCCGGGTGGAGTACCCCAAAACATTCACCCTGCCAGCAATGGTCTCCAGGATGGCTTGCTTCCTATCCCGGCTGGTTTTCAGACTTTTTTTGCCGTGGAGGAAGTCATTAAAAGTCTCCATAGCGGAGATTATAACAGAGACCTCCTGGGAATTGAAATTAAGGTTTCTCCTCTCTTTGGGGGGAGCGGGAGCAGCCATCTCTTTGCAAAAGTAACTTCCCTGGGGTGGGGGGAAACGTAAATACTTTTGCTTTCTATTAAAGCTGCGCTTGAGGAGTGGCGCTATCTTCTGGAAGGAGCCTCTCATCCAATTCTCATCTTCACGGATCACAAGAATTTAGACTATCTGAGGACGGACAAACGATTAAGACCTCGACAAGCAAGATGGGCATTGTTTTTCTCTCGTTTTGTGTTTCACATCACATTTCGCCCTGGTTCTAAGAATGGTAAGCCAGATGCCCTATCTCGAATGTTTAAAGATCCTGTGAGTCCCGCAGAGCCTGATACCATCCTTCCGGCCAAAAATGTTTTGATCCTTCAAGCAGATCTGATGTCTCAGATAAGAGCAAGCGTGGTCAACCAACCACCTCCACAGGACTTAGCGCTTCAACTAAAGGATGGCCTTTACCTCCATGGGAGACAAGTTTTTATCCCTGAACAATTCAGAGTTTCCATCCTGGAATGTTGCCATGACCACCCTCTAGCCGGCCACTATGGTATCCGTAAGACGGCCGATTTGGTCGCCCGTTTTTTCTAGTGGCCAGAGTTACTGCAGGACTGCAGGAAATATGTCAAATCCTGTACTACATGCCTCCGAAACAAAACGGACAGAGCCAAGACTTGGGGTCTTCTGGAGCCCCTTCCTGTGCCTAAGAAACCATGGAGCATGATCTCCATGGATTTTATTGTAGAACTTCCCCTATCTGAGGACTTCAATACCATTTTTGTTGTGGTGGATAGGGATGAGCTTCGCGTTCGATGCGAACACATGTTCGCATCGAACATCGGCTGTTCGATCGTTCGTCGAAAACGAACAAATCGGGTCGTTCGCGCCAAATTCGAAGGACGCGCAGCGGCCCATAATTCACTGCGGCGTTGCGCGCTGATGATTGGCCAAGCATGCACCATGACCCCGCATGCTTGGCCAATCACAGCGCCCAAAAAACGAAGAGACCTAATTGGCCAAAGCCTGGGTGCTTTGGCCAATTAGGGCTCAGGGCTTTAGCACACTCCCCACACTATAAAAGGCCGCCTCCCGGGCGGCCTCGTGTAGAGTGTTCCGGCTTGCTTTGCAGTGAGAGAGAGAGAGAGAGATAGATAGATAGATAGATAGATAGATAGATAGATAGATAGATAGATAGATAGATAGATAGATAGATAGATAGATAGATAGATAGATACTAGAGCAGGGAGGCTAGTCAGTATAGTTAAATTTACAGTTTGTAGAGAATATATTCACATCCCTAGGAGTTGTCAATATATTTATAAACTGTATAGCTTAGCTAGATCTGCTATTAGTATCTGTCAGGCAGGAGATTGTGCTTTAGGGTACACCTTAAACATAGTACTGTGTTAGTCAACATGTGCTAGTTAATTGCACATAGACGCATTAACTGTTACTGCAAGTGTGCTATTTATTTGCACAGAAAGGCAGTTGCTGTTAATGCAAGTGGGCTATTGAATTGCACAGAAACGCAGTCGCTCTGACTGTGCGTGTGCTGTTTAATACCACCTGAGCGCATTTGGTGTCACTACTCCGCGTTATAGTCAACGTGTGCTAGTTAATTGCACATAGACGCATTAACTGTTACTGCAAGTGTGCTATTTATTTGCACAGAAAGGCAGTTGCTGTTAATGCAAGTGGGCTATTGAATTGCACAGAAACGCAGTCGCTCTGACTGTGCGTGTGCTGTTCAATACCACCTTAGCGCATTTGGTGTCACCACACGTGTGCTGTTACATACCACCTGAGCGCATTTGGTGTCACCGCACGTGTGCTGTTACATACCACCTGAGCGCATTTTGTGTCACCGCACGTGTGCTGTTACATACCACCTGAGCGCATTTGGTGTCACCACACGTGTGCTGTTACATACCACCTGAGCGCATTTGGTGTCACCGCACGTGTGCTGTTACATACCACCTGTGATGTCCTGTGTGTTGTGAGAGACACAAGACTCTGATCTGGAGCAATGGATGTTTATTCAGTACAGGCTGTACACTGCAACATGCATCTCAGGACAGTACATCTTATCTGCTTCCTACATGAGCACACTCTAAGATGGCCACCGTACCCCTTGACCCTTGACATCACTGCTGGGTGGAGCCAGCCTTAAAGTGGCAGTACATGTGAAACCCTTCAGGTATAACACCTTCCATCCATCCCTCAAAAAAACAAAAACAAAAAAAAAAAAAAACACAATAAAGCCATAACAGAAACAAAACATTAACTGATAACTGTCCAGTAACAGTCCTCCAAACACAGGAAAATTACAGGACTTCAAGCTTCCAGGGACAGTTGCGGTTAATATGTCATTGAATCACTTCCATCGGCCCCGTCGAAAGTCTCGTAACCACTCTTGCAACTGCAACCGGTCAGGAGGGCGACAGTGTCGTTGAGGCCGGCATCCAGCGATTCGGGACCGGAGGAAACAGGGCTGGCCAGAATGGGTACCGGCGGGGCCAAGAAGGGATCCCCCAACTCAGAGGGTAAACAGACCTCCGGACCAGAGCTGGAGGACTCTGTTGGAGCTGAGTTCAAAAGTTCAGAGTCCCCAAAATCATCAGTCTCTGTGCATCCTGATCCGCTGGGAGCAGAACCTTGAGACACTGGTGGTTCAGCCGGCATGAGGGATTCGGGCAGTTGAGAACAAGGACGCAGTTGGTCCGCATGACGTCTGCAAATGGAACCATCTTCCAGGCGGACCTTGTACATCTTGGGTCCCAAAGTCTCTGCAATGACAGCAGGAAGCCAACGGGTGTTGGAAGACCCATAAGATCGGGCCCATACCTTGTGTTGGGCTGTGAATCCAGGAAGCTCATGGTGTTTGACCATCTTGTCTTGGGACTGCAATACATGTTCCTGGACTGTTTGAGGGTGGAGCATATCCAAAACAGTCCATGGCTGCCGACCCAGAAGGAGTTCTGCTGGAGTTTTACCAGTGGTTGCATGTGGTGTGTTTCTGTAAGCAGAAAGGAAGGAGTCCAGCTGCTGGGGTGACAGAGACTGTTGTTTACTTGCAGCCACTGTAGCTTTGAAATAGCGTTTGAAAGTCTGCACAAACCTCTCTGCTTGACCATTTGTAGCTGGGTGGTAAGGTGCGGTCAACTTGTGCTTGATGTTGTGGGCAGTCAGGAAAAGCTGAAACTCCTGACTGGTGAATTGTGCACCGTTGTCAGTCTGGGGTATCCAAACGTAGCAGCGAGATGTAACAGTATGGAAACCGTTGCCTTAGTCGTTGGCTGAGTAACAGGAATGACCTCAGGCCACTTTGAATGGGCGTCCACTATGATCAAGGTGTGTCCTCTGATCGGGCCTGAAAAGTCCAAGTGTAGGCGAAACCAAGGAACCGTGGGCCAAGTCCAGGGCTGGACGCACCCTCGAGGATGGTCTCTTGCCGTTTGTGCACATCCAGCACAAGCATTCACATATGTTGCGATATCTGAGTCTAGGTTTGGCCACCACACATAGCCTCTGGCCTTTTGTTTCATACGAGTGCCCCCGGGATGACCAGTATGTAGCAAGTCCAGAATGTGTCTCCTGAGGGTCTGTGGAATGATCACTCTGTCTCCCCATAAAACACAGTTGCCAGCCACAGTTAATTCCATACGCCTACGGAAATAAGGTTTATACTCCTGTGTGACAGTTGCAGGCCAACCGGACCGTACCCAGGAGAGTATTGTTTTCAGAAAGGTATCCTTGGTTGTATGGGCTGCTATCTCTCCAGAAGACAAGAAGGACAGGCTGGTGTAATGACAACTCTTGACCGGTGGAGAAGAGTCCATGGACCTCACTGTCAGTCGGGACATTGCGTCCGCATTAGCATTGGCATCATGACCACGATACTGAATTAATTTTGTAGCTGTATGCCCCCAAGAATAGGGCATAGCGTTGGAGGCGGGCCGCAGTAGTCTGGGAGATGCCTTTGTCAGGGCTAAAGATCTGAAGGAGTGGTTTATGGTCCGTCAGTATGGTGAATTCCCTACCATACAGGTAAAGATGAAACTTCTTAATTGCCTATATCAGTGCAAGAGCCTCTTTGTCAATGTGTGAGTAATTGCTTTCTGCTTTTGTCAAAGACCTGGAGGCAAATGCCACTGTTTTTTCTGACCCATCTGGTAAGATGTGGGATAGTACCGCCCCCAGACCATAGGGTGAGGCATCACAAGCCAAGGTGAGAGGCTTCTGGAGGTCATAGTGCACGAGCATGCGTGACACCAACAGCTTCCGCTTAGAAACTTCAAAAGCACACTGGCATGCAGCCGACCAGTCCCATCTGGAGTGTTTCTCCAAAAGCTTGTTCAATGGAAACAAGGTGTGTGCCAGATCTGGCAGGAATTTGTGGTAATAGTTCAGCAAGCCAAGGTATGATCGCAGCTGCTGGATGTTGGTTAGGGCTGGAGCGTTGACTAAAGCATCAACTTTGGCTTCCGTGGTGTGAATACCTTCTGCATCCACAAGGTGGCCACAAAACTCCAATTTAGGCACCATGAATTGGCATTTTGCTAAGTTCACTTTCAGACCCTGTTCTTGGAGTCTCGCCAACACAAGCTCCACATTCTGCTTGTGTTCCTGGTCAGTCCGTCCCGTGATGAGCATGTCATCTAGCAGGCACTGCGTAAAAGGAATGTCCGCCAAAATCTCGTCCATTTTTCGTTGCCAAATGGCTGGGGCAGAGGCTACCCCAAACACCATCCGATTGTATTCATATAGTCCCTTGTGGTGTTGATGGTCAGAAATTTGCGGGAAGAAGGATGGACCTGAAACTGTAAATATGCTTGTTTGAGATCAAGCTTGGTGAACTTTTGACCCCCTGCAAGAGAGGCAAAAATGTCATCTACTCTGGGTAGGGGATACTGGCCTATTTCCAGTTGAGAGTTCAGTGCCATGCGGAAATCGCCACAAATGCGCAAGTCCCCATTCGCTTTCTTTACCGGTACAACTGGTAATGCCCACTCGCTGTGCTCTACCTTTGAGATGACACCTTGTTCCTCCAGCCAACTTAGTTCTGCTTCCACACCTGCTCGGAGTGCGAAAGGTACTGTCCGAGCTTTGAAGAACTTGGGTTGAGCGTTGGGTTTCAGCTTGAGTCTCACACAGTCATGTTTTATTTTTCCCAACTGGTCATCAAAAACCTTTGGGAACCGCTGCTTCAGGGACACCACCCATCCCTCATCATCTCCTAATGGCATGGTGACGGTGTTACAGGGACTTATGGCGATTTCTGGCATACCAAAGTGAGCAATCCAGTCTCTCCCAAAGAGAGGGGGTCCCCCATTTTTCAGGATATATAATGGCAGTCTCTTTGTCTGACCCTTGTACAATACCTTTACTTTTGCGTAACCCAGTGGGTGGAGTATCTGCTTTGAGTATGTCTGCAGTTTGATTGGTGTTGGGCGGACAGTTCTTCGGGTCTGAAGTTGTCTCCATTGTTTCTGGGTGATAACTGAAACTGCTGCTCCTGTGTCTACATCCATCTTGAGTTTCTTTCCCTCAATGGTTACATCTACAGTCATTGCGGAGGGTGCTGCATGCATATGATGTATGTCTAACCTGTGGAGCACTTCCTCATCCTCTGACTCAGATGATGATGTATATCTTCCCACCATATATGTCTTTGTCTTGGGGTTCAGAGGTTGTTTATCTCGCACCTTCTTGCTACGGCAAAATCGTTTCAGATGGCCGGTCCTACCGCAATTATGACAGTTCTGATCCTTAAACCGGCAGACTTTGTGATCATGGTCTGTATTCCCACAACGGTAACAAGCTGACTCCCGGCTTGGTGGGGGTCGGTATTTCCAGTTTGCGGCAGTTGGCTTGACTGCTGTTCTGAAAACTCCCTGCTTCACCTCTTCCCTTCTGCTCTGGGGGTTCAATTGCTCTGTATCTTTCACAGCCATTTCCATCACTGAAGCTATCTCAATTGCCTTTGTAAGGGTAAGGTCTTTCTCTGTTAACAGTCTCTTTTGTATTGACTCACAATTCAGTCCCATGACAAACTTATCTCTCAGTGCAGTAGGTAGGTAGTCCCCAAAAGAACAGGTAGAGGCTAGTCTGCGAAGGGCAAGCACATAAGCTTTAATCTCTTCACCTGTCTGCTGCTGCCTCTGATAGAAGCGAAATCTTTCTGCTATTTCTAGTGGTTTGGGCTGGAAGTGATCCTCTAGCAGTGTCAGCAGCTCTGCCAATGTCTTAGCTGAAGGTTTTACAGGGGAAAGCAGATCTCTAAGGCCTTGTACACACGATCGGACATATCCGATGAAAACGGTCCGCGGACCGTTTCCATCGGATATGTTCGATCTGGAGTTTGGTCCGATGGCGTGTACACACCATCGGATCAAATTCCCCACCGGCGGACGGCGCGGTGACGTGGCGGTGACGTTGACGCCGCCACGTCACCGCACCAGGAAGTAAAACACTTCGGCGGCGGCGCGGCAGCGGTGCGGGACGACATGTCTGCTGGTAAGTGTACTAACCAGCAGACATGTCGGGCGGACACATTCCCACCCGATAGATTTCAAAGCATGCTTTGAAATCTGTCGGGTGGACAAATCTGTCCGCTAGCCCATACACACGATCGGAGATGTCTGCTGAAACGGTCCATCGGACCGTTTTCAGCGGACATATCCGCTCGTGTGTACGAGGCCTAAGAGTGTCATACGTTTTGGACCCGACCACTATCAAAAAAACTGCCACTTGCCTGTTGTCTGTGATGTCATTTGCATTAAAATACTGTTCCAGCCTCTCAACCCAGGAACTCACTTAAATGTCCCGATTAATGACATTTTCCTGCTGGGTATCTGTGACTGCTTTTTTCCAGGTGACAATCCACAATGTCTTTGTCTCTCTCTCACTCTCAGACTGATAGACACTTTGTAAATTCCATTCTTGTCGCCACTGTGATGTCCTGTGTGTTGTGAGAGACACAAGACTCTGATCTGGAGCAATGGATGTTTATTCAGTACAGGCTGTACACTGCAACATGCATCTCAGGACAGTACATCTTATCTGCTTCCTACATGAGCACACTCTAAGATGGCCACCGTACCCCTTGACCCTTGTCATCACTGCTGGGTGGAGCCAGCCTTAAAGTGCCAGTACATGTGGAACCCTTCAGGTATAACACCACCTGAGCGCATTTGGTGTCACCGCACGTGTGCTGTTACATACCACCTGAGCCCATTTGGTGTCACCGCACGTGTGCTGTTACATACCACCTGAGCGCATTTGGTGTCACCGCACGTGTGCTGTTACATACCACCTGAGCGCATTTGGTGTCACCGCACGTGTGCTGTTACATACCACCTGAGCGCATTTGGTGTCACCGCACGTGTGCTGTTACATACCACCTGAGCGCAATTGGTGTCACTGCACGTGTGCTGTTACATACCACCTGAGCGCAGTTAGTGTCACTGTTCGTGTGCTGTTATATACCACCTGAGCGCAGTTAGTGTCACTGTACTGTGCTGTTATATACCACCTGAGCGCATTTGGTGTCACCGCACCTGTGCTGTTATATACCACCAGAGCGCATTTGGTGTCACCGCACCTGTGCTGTTATATACCACCTGAGCGCAGTTAGTGTCACTGTACGTGTGCTGTTATATACTACCTGAGCGCAGTTAGTGTCACTGTACTTTGCTGTTATATACCACCTGAGCGCAATTGATGTCACCGCATGTGTGCTGTTACATACCACCTGAGCGCAGTTAGTGTCACCGCACCTGTGCTGTTATATACCACCTGAGCGCAGTTAGTGTCACCGCACCTGTGCTGGTATATACCACCAGAGCGCATTTGGTGTCACCGCACCTGTGCTGTTATATACCACCTGAGCGCAGTTAGTGTCACTGTACGTGTGCTGTTATATACCACCTGAGCGCAGTTAGTGTCACTGTACTGTGCTGTTATATACCACCTGAGCACAATTGGTGTCACCGCACGTGTGCTGTTACATACCACCTGAGCGCAGTTAGTGTCACCGCACCTGTGCTGTTATATACCACCTGAGCGCAGTTAGTGTCACTGTACGTGTGCTGTTATATATCATCTGAGCGCAGTTAGTGTCACTGTATGTAAGCTGATATATACCACCTGAGCGCAGTTAGTGTCACTGTACGTGTGCTGTTATATACCACCTGAGCGCAGTAAGTGTCACTGTACGTGTGCTGTTATATACCACCTGAGCGCAGTTAGTGTCACTGTACGTGTGCTGTTATATACCACCTACCTAAGCGCAGTTAGTGTCACTGTACGTGTGCTGTTATATACCACCTGAGCGCAGTTAGTGTCACTGTATGTGTGCTGTTATATACCACCTGAGCGCAGTTAGTGTCACTGTACGTGTGCTGTTATATACCACCTGAGCGCAGTTAGTGTCACTGTACGTGTGCTGTTATATACCACCTGAGCACAGTTAGTGTCACTGTACGTGTGCTGTTATATACCACCTGAGCGCAGTTAGTGTCACTGTATGTAAGCTGATATATACCACCTGAGCGCAGTTAGTGTCACCGCACCTGTGCTGTTATATACCACCTGAGCGCAGTTAGTGTCACTGTACGTGTGCTGTTATATACCACCTGAGCGCAGTTAGTGTCACTGTACGTGTGCTGTTATATACCACCTGAGCGCAGTTAGTGTCACTCTACGTGTGCTGTTATATACCACCTGAGCGCAGTTAGTGTCACTGTACGTGTGCCATTATATACCACCTGAGCGCAGTTAGTGTCACTGTACGTGTGCTGTTATATACCACCTGAGCGCAGTTAGTGTCACTGTACGTGTGCTATTACATACCACCTTAGCGCAGTTAGTGTCACCGCACATGTGCTGTTACATATCACCTGAGTGCATTTGGTGTCACCGCACCTGTGCTGTTATATACCACCTGAGCGCAGTTAGTGTCACTGTACGTGTGCTGTTATATACTACCTGAGCGCAGTTAGTGTCACTGTACTGTGCTGTTATTTACCACCTGAGCGCAATTGGTGTCACCGCACATGTGCTGTTACATACCACCTGAGCGCAGTTAGTGTCACCGCACCTGTGCTGTTATATACCACCTGAGCGCAGTTAGTGTCACTGTACGTGTGCTGTTATATACCATCTGAGCGCAGTTAGTGTCACTGTATGTAAGCTGATATATACCACCTGAGCGCAGTTAGTGTCACTGTACGTGTGCTGTTATATACCACCTGAGCGCAGTAAGTGTCACTGTACGTGTGCTGTTATATACCACATGAGCGCAGTTAGTGTCACTGTACGTGTGCTGTTATATACCACCTGAGCGCAGTTAGTGTCACTGTACGTGTGCTGTTATATACCACCTGAGCGCAGTTCATGTCACTGTACGTGTGCTGTTATATACCACCTGAGCGCAGTTAGTGTCACTGTACGTGTGCTGTTATATACCACCTGAGCGCAGTTAGTGTCACTCTACGTGTGCTGTTATATACCACCTGAGCGCAGTTAGTGTCACTGTACGTGTGCCATTATATACCACCTGAGCGCAGTTAGTGTCACTGTACGTGTGCTGTTATATACCACCTGAGCGCAGTTAGTGTCACTGTACGTGTGCTATTACATACCACCTTAGCGCAGTTAGTGTCACCGCACGTGTGCTGTTACATATCACCTGAGTGCATTTGGTGTCACCGCACCTGTGCTGTTATATACCACCTGAGCGCAGTTAGTGTCACTGTACGTGTGCTGTTATATACTACCTGAGCGCAGTTAGTGTCACTGTACTGTGCTGTTATATACCACCTGAGCGCAATTGGTGTCACCACACGTGTGCTGTTACATACCACCTGAGCGCAGTTAGTGTCACCGCACCTGTGCTGTTATATACCACCTGAGCGCAGTTAGTGTCACTGTACGTGTGCTGTTATATACCATCTGAGCGCAGTTAGTGTCACTGTATGTAAGCTGATATATACCACCTGAGTGCAGTTAGTGTCACTGTACGTGTGCTGTTATATACCACCTGAGCGCAGTAAGTGTCACTGTACGTGTGCTGTTATATACCACATGAGCGCAGTTAGTGTCACTGTACGTGTGCTGTTATATACCACCTGAGCGCAGTTAGTGTCACTGTACGTGTGCTGTTATATACCACCTGAGCGCAGTTAGTGTCACTGTACGTGAGCTGTTATATACCACCTGAGCGCAGTTAGTGTCACTGTACGTGTGCTGTTATATACCACCTGAGCGCAGTTAGTGTCACTGTACGTGTGCTGTTATATACCACCTGAGCGCAGTTAGTGTCACTGTACATGTGCTGTTATATACCACCTGAGCGCAGTTAGTGTCACCGCACCTGTGCTGTTATATACCACCTGAGCGCAGTTAGTGTCACTGTACGTGTGCTGTTATATACCATCTGAGCGCAGTTAGTGTCACTGTATGTAAGCTGATATATACCACCTGAGCACAGTTAGTGTCACTGTACGTGTGCTGTTATATACCACCTGAGCGCAGTTAGTGTCACTGTATGTGTGCCGTTATATACCACCTGAGCGCAGTTAGTGTCACTGTACGTGTGCCGTTATATACCACCTGAGCGAAGTTAGTGTCACTGTACGTGTGCTATTACATACCACCTTAGCGCAGTTAGTGTCACCGCACGTGTGCTGTTACATATCACCTGAGCGCATTTGGTGTCACCGCACATGTGCTGTTACATATCACCTGAGCGCATTTGGTGTCACCGCACGTGTGCTGTTACATACCACCTGAGCGCATTTGGTGCGACTCCGCTTGTGCTGTTACATACCACCTGAACGCAGTTGGTGTCACTGCGCTTGTGCTGTTACATACCACCTGAACGCATAAATATGTCTGGAAGGACAACAAAGAGAGGCAGAGAGTCACGAGGGCAAGCAGACTCTGCATGTAGAGGTAACGCTTGTAGTGGATGTGGTGCATCCTCTTCAGCACGTGGCCGTGGCTGTGACCGCTCGTCCTTCTTTTCGGAAGCTGGCCGTGTTGAGCCTCAACATGCAGAGAAATTAGTAGAGTGGATGACCAAGCCGTCCTCATCCTCCTCATCCTCTCTCACACAGACTGAACAAAGTTTATCTGGCAAAGCAGCACACCAGAAAGACCCACACCAAAGACAAAAGCGTACCCCCCCCTGGCTCTTCTGGGACACACCAAAACAAAAGCCCAGTAGACCCCCCAGTCCTGGCTCTGAAGCCTGCAGTGAAGGTGTAGAAATAGGTGTGTCACAAGCTAGTAGTAGCGGTCAAGTCCTCTCTGAAGCCTGATGCAGTGAACCAGGCAAATTTCCCTGCCCCAGCTGCTGCAGCGCCGAAAGAAATAGGTGTGTCACAAGCTAGTAGTAGCGGTCAATCTACTGATAGTACCAGGCAAATTTCCCTGCCCCAGCTGCTGCAGCGCCGAAAGAAGTACAATCCCAGCCATCCACATGCCCAGCAGTTGAATGCTAGCTTAGCGAAATTGCTAGCACTTCAACTGCTACCTTTTCAGTTGGTAGATTCTGCCCCCTTCTGTGAGTTTGTGCAATGTGCAGTACCTCAGTGGCAAGTACCAAAACGCCACTTCTTCTCACGGAAGGCTATTCCGGCTCTCTACCGGCATGTGGAAGGCAATGTCCATGCCTCGCTGGACAGGGCGGTCAGTGGTAAGGTGCATCTTACCGCTGACTCATGGTCCAGCAGGCATGGACAGGGACGTTACCTGTCTTTCACGGCGCATTGGGTGACTCTGCTGGCAGCTGGGAAGGACGCAGGGCAAGGTCCAGTAGTTTTGGAGGTTGTTTCACCACCACGCCTCCAAAACACTAATACTGCTTGTGACACACCTCTCTCCTCCACCCCCTCCTCTTCTTCTTCCTCTGTGGCCTCTTCCTGTGGTGAGGTTTTCTCCGAACCAGCCGTGCTCCGTAGGCGTACGAGGGGCTACGCAGGAATGCAGGCCAAGAGATGCCCTGCGGTGCTAGAGCTGGTGTGCTTGGGAGACAGGAGCCACACTGGGGAAGAGGTTTTGTCAGCTCTGCAGGGTCAGGCTGAGAGGTGGTTGACGCCACGCCAGCTGAAGCCTGGAATGGTGGTCAGCGATAATGGCACCAACCTCCTCTCTGCCCTGTGACAGGGAAAACTCACCCACGTGCCCTGTTTTGCGCATGTCATCAATTTGGTGGTGCAGCGGTACTTGGGCAGGTACCCGGGATTGCAGGATGTCCTGAAGCAGGCCAGGAAAGTCTGTGTGCATTTTCGAAGGTCATATAATGCCACTGCTCGGCTGACTGACCTCCAAAGGGAATACAACCTGCCCAAGAACCGCCTAATTTGTGGCATGCCCACCAGATGGAACTCAACGTTGGCCATGCTGCAGCGGCTGCACACGCAGCAACGGGCCATCAATGAGTACCTGTGCCAATATGGCAGTAGAACTGGGTCAGGGGAGCTAGGTTTTTTTTCCCCACGCCAGTGGGCCTTGATCAGGGATGCATGCACTGTCCTGTCACCATTTGAGGAGGCCACGAGGGTGGTGAGCAGTGACAGTGCATGCATCAGTGAGACTGTCCCTCTTAATTTACATGTTGGAGCACACGCTACGTGGAATAATGGACAGGGCCCTTGAGGCAGAACAGAGGGTGGAAGAGGAGGACTTCCTTACCTCTCAAGGCCCTCTTTACCCAGACAGTGGTCCTGCTTGCCCACCTAGCACACAGGAAGAGGATGAGGAGGAGGAGGATTGTATCAGCAGCATAGAGGTGGAGCCTAGCACTCAGCAGCAGCAGTCTTCAAGGGATCATTTACAGTCCCAAGGAGCACGTGGAGTTTTACGTGGCTGGGATGAGGTGCCTGTGGATTCTGTCGTCCTCAGTGACCCAGAGGACTGTGCCCCGAATGCCTCTGCAAACCTACGCTGCATGGCCTCCCTGATTCTGCAAAGCCTGCGTAAGGATCCTCGTGTACGTGCTATTAAGGAGAGGGATCATTACTGGCTGGCGACTCTCCTTGATCCACGTTACAAGAATAAGGTTGCGGACCTTATGTTGCCATCGCAGAGGGAGCAGAAGATGAAACTTCTGCGGGAGGCCTTGCAGAAGGGTCTGTGCAATGCGTTCCCAGAACCGGGGGGATTACCAAAACCTGGCTCTGGACAACGTCTTGCTGAGGCTTCGGTGAGTCATAGAAGGGGCGGTGGAGAAGGTGGTCGTCTGACCGATGCGTTCAGGCAGTTTTTTAGTCCGCAGCCCCAAGGTCTAACTGGTTCCAGCTACCATCGCCAGCGTCTGCTTTACATGGTCCAGGAATACCTAGGGGCAAGATCCGACTTGGACACCTTCCCCACCGAAAATCCTCTGGCTTACTGGGTCTTGAGGATGGATCACTGGCCAGAGCTTGCCCAGTACGCAATTGAGCTACTGGCTTGCCCTGCATCCAGTGTTCTTTCAGAACGGACATTCAGTGCTGCTGGAGGCTTTGTGACTGATCACAGGGTGCGCCTCTCCACCGGCTCTGTTGATCGACTGACCTTCATCAAAATGAATCAGGCTTGGATCAACACCAGCTACCAAGCACCTGATGCTGATATTAATAAATAATATCTTTTTGTTGAAAAGTCGGATCCCTTTTAGACTGCTGATGCTGAGTGACTGTCCTCTTATGCTGCTGATGGAATATCCTTCTCCTCCTCACTTTTCTTGCTGATAGCTAGTAAGAAATGTTGTGTTTCTGGGCTCTGCCACCAGCGCCTAAGGCACAATTTTTCAGCCCCTGTTTAACAGGGGCGCCTAATAATTTTTGATGCAATACTTTGCACGTTGCTCCTTGTTGCGCTCCAATTGGAGTTATTGGGAGGGGTTGCAGTGTTGTGTTGTGCCCAAGGCCCAATTTTTCTGCCCCTGTTTAACAGGGGAGCCTAATAACAATTTTTGATGCAATACTTTGCACGTGGCTCCTTGTTGCGCTCCAATTGGAGTTATTGGGAGGGGTTGCAGTGTTGTGTTGTGCCCAAGGCCCAATTTTTCTGCCCCTGTTTAACAGGGGCGCCTAATAACAATTTTTGATGCAATACTTTGCACGTGGCTCGTTGTTGCGCTCCAATTGGAGTTATTGTGAGGCCGTGTACACACGGCAGAGAACCTCGACGGGCAGAACACATCGTTCCGCCCGTCGAGGTTCCCTGCCGGCCGTCAAAATCGGCGACCCGCCCGTCGGGAATAGCAACCAGCCATTCTTCCAGGCGGGCCGTCGAGCAAATAGAGAGCGTGCTCTCTATTTCTGCTTGACGGGCTTCCCGACGGGAAGCTCGCCGAGAGCGTACACACGGCCGAGGTCCTCGCTGGAATGCAGCTTCCAGCGAGGTTCTCGCTGGTTTCCAGCGAGAACCTCGGTCGTGTGTACACGGCCTGAGGGGTTGCAGTGTTGTGTTGTGCCCAAGGCCCAATTTTTCTGCCCCTGTTTAACAGGGGCGCCTAATAACAATTTTTGATGCAATACTTTGCACGTGGCTCCTTGTTGCGCTCCAATTGGAGTTATTGTGAGGGGTTGCAGTGTTGTGTTGTGCCCAAGGCCCAATTTTTCTGCCCCTGTTTAACAGGGGTGCCTAATAACAATTTTTGATGCAATACTTTGCACGTGGCTCCTTGTTGCGCTCCAATTGGAGTTATTGTGAGGGGTTGCAGTGTTGTGTTGTGCCCAAGGCCCAATTTGTCTGCCCCTGTTTAACAGGGGCGCCTAATATCAATTTTTGATGCAATACTTTTCACGTGGCTCCTTGTTGCGCTCCAATTGGAGTTATTGTGAGGGGTTGCAGTGTTGTGTTGTGCCCAAGGCACAATTTTTCTGCCCCTGTTTAACAGGAGCGCCTAATAACAATTTTTGATGCAATACTTTGCACGTGGCTCCTTGTTGCGCTCCAATTACAGTATGTTTGAGGGGTGCCCTTTTTTCTAACAATTTTCTTTCACAAAACAATAATGGCCCCCCCCACCACCGCTGAAATATTCGACATAATGTTGCCACACAGAACTTGTGCAAGTAGCATTAATTACTTTTTTTTTGTCCTTTCATGTTGTGCACGGACATTTCTAAACACGTGCCACTACTATAGACACCCAGCAGGTGTGATATTTATAGGATTTTTTTTTTTTTTCACTTTAAGCATCATTAAAATGGCTGCTCCGGAAAAAACGGCCGTTTAAAAAAAAAAAAATTTCCATTGATACATGTTCCCTGGGGCAAGACCCAGGTTCTAAACGACGTTTTCCAACAATAACTTGAATTTTGGTCTTTTAAACGACCATTTTTGAATTCGAACGTTCGGGTCCCATAGACTTCAATGGGGTTCGAAATATTTGTGCGAACCTGCGGTCTGTTCGAACGTTCTGGTACGAACTGAACCCGGGGTTGTTCGGCTCATCCCTAGTGGTGGATCGCCTCACTAAGATGACTCACTTTGTACCCCTGCAAGGTACTCCTTCGATTACAGAAACGGCCACGGCCTTCATCAAGGAGATTGTCAGATTGCATGGTATTCCCGACAGCATCATTTCCGACCGAGGGGTATAATTCACCTCCAGATTTTGGAGGGCTTTATGTGAAGCTCTAAATATTAAACTTCGTCTCTCTTCTGCATACCACCCACAAACCAATGGTCAGACAGAGAGGACGAATCAATCCCTCGAACAGTACCTACGGTGTTTCTCTTCTTTTGCACAAGACGATTGGCTATCTCTCCTTCCGCTGGCAGAGTTCTCGTATAATAACACAATACACTCAGCAACCAATCAGTCTCCGTTCTTCGCTAATCTTGGTTATAATCCGTCCTTTTTACCAGAACTACCTGTTGAGAGTCCCGTACCTGCTGTTCAAGACCGTCTAAACTTCTTTTTCACCAACAATCATGTGCTACAGGATGCAATTTCCGAAGCCCAGGCAAGCAATAAAAAGTTATTTGACAAAAAGAGATGAGGCAACCTGAACCTGGAGCCTGGGGATAAAGTCTGGCTGTCTAGGACCAATCTAAAATTGAGTTGCCCCTCAAAGAAACTTGGTCCCAAATTTTTGGGCCCTTTCCCTGTGAAACGGAAGATCAATACAGTGGCCTTTGAATTGGTGTTACCCAAGAACCTAAAAATGCACCCGGTATTTCACTCCTCCCTATTGAAACCAACCATGCCAAACCCCTTTCCCAACCGGGTCTCTGAAGTCCCCCCTTCCATTCTAATCGAAGGGAATGAGTAATTTGAAGTGGAGTCTGTATTGGACTGTAGACGCAGGAATAACTTTACTCAATTCCTTGTCAAATTGAAGGGTTACGACCCGGAAGAAAATTCTTGTGAACCGGCTTCTAACATACATGCCCCGAGATTGGTACAAGCCTTTTTTCAACACCACCCGGAAAAGAAAGCCCTGAGGGGCATCCAGAGGCTGCCCGTGAGGGGGGCAATGTAAGGAAAGGACAGAGACACCGTTGGCACGCACACGTGCGCATGCGCGCATACCTGGAACGCAGAATACATTGTTGACCAATGGCGCGCACATGCGCGCATCCACCAACCACAACGGCACACTCCCACGCATGCGCGGGTGCGGCGGACGGCGAGCACACGCAGGGGGCGTTCCTGACCCTTTCTGCCTATTTAAAGGGTGCTCTGATGACCGGGCGGTGCTGACCGGTCTTCAGCAGTTCCTGAATTCCTGACGCCCGTATCCATCACCAAGATTCCTGTTTAACTACCCGGCTTGTGACCTTGACCTTGCTCCTGCCTAAACCCTTGTGTACTCCGCTGCCTGCCTGCTAACGACCCTGCCTGTGACCTCTGACCTTGCCTCTGCTCACCCCTTCTGTACTTCTCTGCCTGCCTGCTGCCAACCCGGCCATCCTAGACCTCTGCATCCAAAGGCTCCTGCCACGGGTCACCCTGACTTGCTGGGGGTTGGAGTTCCCCTTTATCCAGGCTCTTCGCTCTACACCACCTAGCCCAGTGCCTGCTGCTCATCTAGGGTCTGCTGCCCTTCCTGCATCCAACGGCACTTCAAGCAAATATCATCAGGCACTCGTGTTCCTCCTACCTGAACGCCATCTGTTTCACCCTCAGAGGGGTTCTGGGTTGGAGATACAAGGGAGGCCGACCTCTTCACATCAGACTCCTACCAGGTACGTGACACATGTGACCCGTTTCCCGCGTCAGGTGACACCTAGCTATTTCCGATGGGCTCCTGTAAGTTGTGAAACGTCACTCCTAGGAGCCCTTGCGCACAGATCACATTATGCCGAGAGTCGTCAGGGAAAAGGAGCGACGCCCACTCCCCGTAGGAAAGAAGTCTCGAAAGTCATCAAGAATACAGATAAGGTTACACATATAACAAAAAATGACAATGCTACACTGATTTATTAAGGCTGGAGATATAAAGTTCATTTTGAGGGTGAACCTCCGCTTTAAGGATCCCAACGAATGGTCCCTTCACCCCGAAGTGTTTCAAAGTGTTTACCAATCCTTGGGTTGGACAATAGGCCTATACCTTCCCTCCAATTTCTTTAATCCCGAAATTCCTGAGGAGATTTTTGACAGTCATCACAGATTTTCCTTACTGGCCTCACAGACCATGGGTCTCTCTGGCAATGGGCATCAGCGTGTGCACACCATTCATCTCCTCTTGTCTGAGGGAGATACACTACATCTGCAACCATCACAACTAACCTTAGTGGCCTGGAAATTGTAAGGCAGAGGTTATAAGAGTTAGGATGTTTTCCAGAGGGGATTAGAACTTTACAAAACTCTATGTATGGGTCAATCAATGCCCTCTACTCCAGAATATGGATTAGGCTCATAAGCTTTGCAGCTGGATGTCAGTTTGGCCCTACTGACCCAAATGTATCTCAAATTCTGTCTTTTCTACAATCTGAATTGGATTTGGGGCTCAGTTTGCTTAAGGTGCAAATTTCAGCCATCTTGGCTTTTACCCAAACAAATTGGGCAGCAAACCTGCTGATGGATCACTTCATGAGAGATCTACTTGAACTACGCCCTCCCAAGAGAAATAGGTTCCCTCAATTGGACCTAGCAGTAGTCCTAAATTTTCTAGCAAACCCTCATCGTACTCTGACAGTTCTTTATGGGAGATCTCCTTAAAATCGGCTTTTCTATTAGCCATGATTTCAGGGGAAAGTGTAGACGGCCGAAACCTTATTCCATGTTCGTTCTAGACAGGGTTGTGCTGAGACCATTGGATCATTTTTGTTCCAAAGAGTGGCATCCATATTTCATATTTCCAGTGAATGGGTGCTTCCAGCCTTCCCAGCAGAATCAGATGCTGATCTGCATAAGTTTGACATTCCAAATGTCCTCAAAGCCTATCTCCAGGCTACTTCTACATTCAGAATCATGAAGATTTAAAGAGTAAGGGGCTTCGGCCAGAACCTTCTTGGCCTGAATAGTAAAAATATTCACCAGGCATGTAAAGCCGGGAAGGAGCCTCTAGAGGTGGTTAGAGCTCATCACTCAACCAGGGTGATGTCATCTTCTTGGACGGTACATGCAGAATTGTCTCTGGAGACAGTCTGCAAAGAGGCTAGCTGGTCATAACATTATATGTTCTTAAAACACTACAGGGTGGATCCAGCAGTTGTTTCGACGTGATTGTGAGGGATATGCCCACGGGACGGCATGCGCCGTTCGTTTTAAGTACTTGTCTGGCACTCGGCCCATCATTTGCATGGGGTCACGCCTCATTTGCATTGCTCATGCCCACTTCCACTTACGACGACTCACGCTTTCAAAACCCAGCTTTGGGAGCAAGTGGGAGCAAGTGCTTTGTGAATACTGTGTATATTAGATACGCTACGACGGCATAAATATGCGCCTCATGCGTGCCGCCAGTAACCCCTGCCAGTACCCCATGCTAGTGCCACTTATCAGTGCCCACGAGTGCCACCTATCAGTGACCACGAGTGCCACCTATCAATGACCACCAGTGCCACCTAGCAGTGCCACCCATCAGTACCCATCACTGCCACTCATCAGTGCCCATCACTGCCACCCATCAGTGCCACCTATCAATGCCACCTTTTAGTGCCACTTCTCAGTGCCCACCAGTGCTGCCTATCAGTGTCCACCAGTGCCGCCTTATCGGTGCCCATCAGTGTAGCCCATCAGTGCCCATCAGTGCAGCCTCATCAGTGTACATCAATGAAGGAGAAAAATTACCAGTTTGCAAAATTTTATAACAAAATATAAAATATATATATATACATATTTTAAATTCTGTATTTAAAGCGGTTGTAAACCCGTATATACATTTTTTTTTTACCCCTGCAAGGCAAAAGCCATAATGAGCTAATATGCACCACCTATTAGCTCATTATGAAATGCTTACCTCGGAACTCGGAGAAGTAAACTTACCTGGTCCACGCCAGAGTGTCTTCTGGGTATCGCCACTCCAGCGCTGTGATTGGCTGGAGCAGCGATGACGTCACTCCCGCGCATGCGCGCGGGAGATTTCATTCCGGCAAGGGTCGGCGGCGGCCGGCCCTTCAGCCGAGGATCCCCCCTGCGCATGCGCCGCTGCAATCAGTGGCGCATTGCGAGGGGAATATCTCCTAAACCGTACAGGTTTAGGAGATATTCTTTATACCTACAGGTAAGCCTTATTATAGGCTTACCTGTAGGTAAAAGTCAAAAAGTGGGGTTTACAACCACTTGAAAAAAAAAACAGAAGTTATCAAATACCACCAAAAGAGAGCTCTATTTGTGGAGAAAAAATGATAAAAATGTCAGTTGTGTATGACGGCGCAATTGTCATTCAAAGTGCATCAGCGCTGAAAGCTGAAAATTGGTCTGGGCAGGAGGGGGGGTTTAAGTGCCCAGTAAGCAAGTGGTTACAGCAGATGACAGATTACAAAAGATGAATAGGTTGTAGTACTTTTGCAGTCAACAGATGATATTGTCTGTAGCTTACTGAAGGATAATGAATGTATCAAAAGTCTCACACTGTATGTGAGTGTCTTTTGTATTAACAAATGTCACAGAGCTGACTGAAGGAAAATGTATCTTTGGATGTATGGATTTATATTCCTGCAGAGATCAAGTATCACACAGCTAACTCATATGTTCTAAGTCACACTTGACCTATGTACAGTAATATCCTTTTACAGCTAGCAGTGCCTAATAAGAGAAGTTCACCTCTGCAGCAATAATCAGCTTACATGTATATGTTTGTACAACTCTACCCCTATAAAAGAGCTTCTGGAAAAGAATAAATGAGAATGAGTTTAACCTACCACCGTGTCTGTCTTGTTACTGCAGGGTTAAATTCATTCTCCCGGTACCCAGGGGTCATCGAATCGAGGTGGTCAGTATTATTCCTTACAGAATTTGGGGGCTCTTCCGGGTTTTAGGTGATCTCCCTCTATCTGCTGCAGCCTTTGTTGTGCGGCCGGAGGGCTCGGATCAAAACATATATCCCATAGTCTTGTCAGTCAGGGACTGACTTAAGTTTATGTCAGGGAGATATGTAAGGGTGGTTGGCGCCATAATTTTATGATATCGGGGATATCTAATGAATCTCTGGGAGATTTAAGACACCTTGATTTGATCGCTCATATTATTGCTGCTTTTAGAGTATAAGATAAACATTTTTAGAGTATAAGCATTATTTGTTTGTGTGGAACAAGAGTATAGAAGGTGAGCTAGACCAGGACCACGTGAGACGTTTGTGACAAGGTATAAGACGCCCCGTCTCCACGGCTAGGCGAAAGCTGTTGACCTGTGTCAGACGAACGCAAGTGATACCAAGTCAGTCGTCTGTGTGTCTAATGACTTACCAATGTTGTAGAAATTGTTTGGATTTTGATATTTCTAATTGGGATCTAAAATCAGCTAAATTAGTTTCAATTACCCCTCCCAAGAACCAAAGAAGGTTCTTAGACAAACAAGTTATTTCCACCCATCCCGAGTGTAAGACAGTTTATTTCAGGGTAAATTTCCATGGAGATATAGATTGTAGTAAACTTCGGGCTAACTTACCAACAAATTGTGAATATATATCAAAACCAATATTCCACTATATTCTGTAACAAATGACCTGCCAGTTATGTATAGATAAAGAACTACGAGTTACTTATATTTTGCAAAATATCGATTATACTTATGCAAATTGTATTATCCAGGCAATAGTTAGAATTCCCAATAAGATTTGTACCATATTTAATCCAAGCAAAATGGGGTCGTGCTTCCAGTGTGATTGACACAACGATTTTGATTGTGTTGATACTACAATCGGTCACAGATTAGGTTGTGTTTATCCCACTGACAAACTCCGTTGTTTGAACCAATGGGGACCAAACATAGTAAAATTACCTCCTACCCCCCACTAAATGTAAAAAAAAAGAAATAAAAATAATAATAAAACAAATAAAAAAATAAGTATATAAAAAAAAAAAACTGTAAATAAGTTCTTTAATAAGGAAAATAAGTTTAATGCTGCATGTAAATGTTTGGGAATATTTAAGCCCTAAACAACAGAAATGTGTTATTACATGTCATTCAAAGCACAAACAAGAACATAAGTTTAAAGGAAAAACTATTGATTAAGATTAAGGACCAGATTCTCAGAGGCGTTACGACGGAGTATCTCAGATACCCCGTCGTATCGCCTTTTTTTTTTAGTCGTATCTATGCGTGTGATGCTGTGCATCACTTTTGCATAGATACGCTTCTACATCCGACAAGTGTAATCCAATTACACTTTCGGATCGTAGGTGTAATGACAACTCCGGCCACTAGGTGGCCTTTACGTTGTTTTTTCATTTGCATATGCAAATGAAGTAGTACGCCGATTCTCGATCGCTTTTACGCCGCCCCGTCGTCACGTACGTCGTTTTCGTTCGCGTAAGGTTACCCACCTTTCTATGTGGAGTAACCTTACGAGGTCCCGTCGGATGCCGTCGTGTCCCGTCGGATGCCATGTTAAGTATGGCCTCGGGACCGCGTCGTGTTGTGCGTCGTTTACGTCGTTTGCGTACGTCGATTCTCAATGGGGCTGGCGTACGCTGCGATTACGTCGTTTACATTGAGAAAATGTGAAGTCCTTTGGAGCATGCGCACTGGGCTTTTTCCCCGGCCGGCGCATGCGCAGTTCGTTCGACGCGGGGGCGCGCTTAATTTAAATACAAGCCGCCCCATTTGAATTGCGCGGGTTTACGCTGCGCGATTTACGCGACGTAAGCGAAACCTACGGAGCAAGTGCTTAGAGAATAAAGCACTTGCTCCAGTACGCAGCGGCGGCGTAGTGTAACTGGCTTACGCTACGCCGCCGAAAATATTGGAGAATCTGGCCCTAAGTAAAGAACTGTATAAAATTCAGTTAATGGAAAACAACAAGGTATTTAGTATTTAACAAAAATCCTACAGATTTGGTTGCAGGATATAATAAGTTAAGGATTGAGCAATTTTTACAAAACATTCCAAACTTGGTTTTGGTTATTAAATTAAAAGTAGTGGATTTTTCTAATTTTCTTAGGTTTTCCTAGGAAAAATATTAAAATACGAAAGTTTTGTTCAATCTAAAATTAGCAAATATTGTAGAAAAAAAAATATTGTTAAAAGTTTTTAATTGAGTAATAAATTAAGGACTAGGAGGTTGGTTGGAGTAATTTTCTCGGGGAAACGCAGGTCGGTTCATGCGCAGGAATCAATCTGAGTTTCACGAGATTGTCAACTAAATAATTTTTAGATTGGTTAACAAAATTGTATAGTGAATGGTAGCATGGTAGCTAAGACTGACTGTGACAGATTATTCTCTGGGAGTGTGACATGTAAAAGAATGTGCTATTAACAGAGAAGCAGATGGTCAGTCATGCCATGACAGTTTTTTTCACTTCTATGGATCAGAACACATGTTAGTGTTTAAATCTTTTTTCAGAAATCTGAAATAAAGGTTCATGGATCTGAAAAATATATTTAAAAGGTATTACTAACTAAAGTAATTGTTTTGAAAAAAAACATGTGGGTTTTGCACCATTTGTTTTGAAAAACTAAAAGGTGTTATTTTAAGGAGATGAGGTGTCAAAATACAAGGCTTTGATTAAGCTTTGCCTAGTGACAACTGGATGTTAAAAAGAAAGGTAGTTGAAGTATAAATACATTAAGGTAGAAAATAATGTACTTTAACATGATTAAGGCCTCGTTCACACATGGATCCGTTCAGGTCCGTCTGTCAGTTTTTCAGGCGGACCTGAACGGGCGCTCCATGCACCCCTATGGAGCGTCAGATGTCAGCGGAGACATGTCCGCTGACATCCGACCTGATCCGATCCGCTAAAAACAAACGTATGGGGCTCACGTCCCCATCCGTCCATGCGGATCGGATCGGGAAAGATCTGATGAAAACGGACATGCTGTCCGTTTTCATCAGATCGCTCCATAGAGGACAGCGGGGCTCGACAAGCTCCTCCCCGCTCAGTGAGCAGAGAGGAGCTTGTCATCCGTCGGCTCAGCGGAGATCTGCGGACTGATCTCCCGCTGAGCTGGCAGACACAGGCGGACTCCGTCGGAACGGACTGCGACGGAGTCGGCTATGTGTGAACGAGGCCTTAGTGTCTTACAGAAATAGAATATTTAGGAAAATCCAACCTAAATTAATGTTATTTTGCAAAATTAAAGCAATTATAAGTAAAGTATAGTAAAGGAAAAATACAATAATATGGTAAAATATTACTTTTACAAAATTTAAATTTAATCACAGGATAAGAGGGGGTTTTTGAAATAAAGAAACCCGCTGTCTCAACACACAATTATCAGGGAGACAGAACTGAAGGCTACAGACCAAATAGAGGAAAACGGCCAACTAGAGGACAATCTTTCCCTCAAAATAATATTAACAGGGAACAAGGCAATAGAGAGCTACAAGGCAGACCGTGCTATAATTGTGGCCGTATTGGCCACTGGGCCAGAAACTGACCCATGCCTGATCGAAGGGTACCAAATGACACTCAGATCGTGATAGACCGACCCAAAACAGACACACAGCCCAGATTCACCATACTGCACTCCAATAAACCATGTATTAAAGGCAGATGGATCAACTAGATTTGTGCAAGACCTACGGGCAATAAATAACCTAATTGTGCCCCTAGCCCCAATAGTACCAGATGTCACCACGCTTCTTTCCTCCATTCCGGCACACGCTGAATATTTTTCTGTAATTGATTTAAAAACTGCATTTTTTAGCATACCTGTTCACAAAGACACCCGACCTATTTTTGCATTTACCTTTGAAGGTCAACAGTTAACCTGGTTATGCTGATTCACCTGTTGTGTACAGCATAGTCCTCCAAGCCACATTAAAACCATGGCACCCCCCCCCCCCCAAGGTTCTGTCCTGCTACTGATCTCATCATTTGTAGTCCATCAGAGGAGGCCTGCAGGGAAGATGGTTTATCACTGTTAAAATAGTTACATAAATGTGGACACTCAGGCCCAGATTCACATAGATGTAATATTCCGCTGCGTAATCGAAATACGCTACGCTGCCGTATTTCACCAGGCTTTACACCGAATTCTGATAGTTTTTTGCGCGTACGCTACGGTGTCGTAGTCTATTTCTCGCCGCGCAATCGAAATACGTGATTAGGGGGCGTGAAGCATTTAAATTAAGCGCGTCCCCGCGGCGATCGAACTGCGCATGCTCTGTTCAGGAATTTCCCGCCGTGCATTGCGCGAAATCACGTCGTGACGTCATTCGTTGTTCGAGTAGCGGCGTTTACGAACATTCCTATTCCCGGACGACTTACGTTTAAAAATAATAAAAGACGTCGGAAGACGTTGATATTCGACGCGGGAACGACGGCCATACTTAACATGGGCTGTCTAATATTAGAGGAGGTAAAAGGCTGGTATAGTGATACGCAAAAAAAAGATGACTAAAGGTGCTGTAAGAGATTGCGTTTGAAGTGCGAAATTTCGTGGATTGCAGGCAAAAGCTCATTAGCATACCCCGACGGCGAAAAACAACAGGAAGTCCGCCCAGTGGCCGCAATTTTCTTGCAGCGTAGATCTGAAGGCGTACTAACACGTAATCCAGTCGAATTGAAGCCCGCAGGTGTCTTTTCATGGTTTGAGGATTTCGACTAGCTAAAAAACGCGCGTAAGTCGAAAGTACTCCAGTCTAACACCAGTTAGACAGGCGTAATCGCTCTGTGAATCTGGGCCAAAGTGTCATCCAAGAAATTACAATGGTGTACAAAACAGGTTGAATTTTTAGGCTTTGTTCTCAGCAAAGCCATATCCAATCTGTCTTGGGCCTGGTCAACCCAACCACTCCGAAGGAAATGTTATACTTTCTGGGTATGATAAATTACTGTAGACAGTGGATACCGGATTGTTCCTATTATGACAATATTCTGAGACAAAGCACACTGTCAGATAAACCCAGAGAGGTTGTTTGGTCACAAGAAATGTCTAAAGCTTTTGAAATATTAAAGTTAGCCATGATATGTAGTCCCGCTTTGGGCCTCCCTGATTATGTAAAGCCATTCCAGCTATATGCAAGGGACAATTGTAAAACCATGGCGGGGGTTCTGACACAAGAACACGGAGGCAAATTTAGACCTGTAGATTTTTTCTCCAAGGTAATGCCGGTGTCTGTTCAGGGCATGCCGGCCTGTCTAAGGGCAATGGCAGCCTGTGCAATGATGGTTGAAATGGCTGTTACTTTTACTTTAGGACACCCTACTGTACACAACTCACTATGTGATCCATCTCCTAAAAGGAGTGCACACTCAACATATGTCTGCCCAACGCCTGAGCGGCTACGAAGTCACCCTTTTAGGAAACCCTTCCCTTTCAATCAAGTATTGTGCTCCAAATTCAGGTCCCGCAACTATTCTCAATGCCCTACTAGGGTTAAAAGGAGAATCAGATAACATTCCACTTGACCATGACTGCATAGCCACAGTTTCCACCGAGACTTCACCCAGACTAGACATGGCTACTACACCCATACCTGACTCACAGATTGTGTTTGTAGATGGTTCATGTACAAGGCCAAACTACAACACATATAATGCAGGTTATGCTATTGTCAGCCTACCAGACATAGTCCACAAAGCTAAACCTATCCCTTACCAGTCTGCCCAAGCAGCTGAACTTATAGCCTTAACAAGGGCCTGTGAGTTGTTCAAGGACCAACCAGTAACGATCTATACTGACTCCAAATATGCCTTTGAAGTGGTACATGACCACGGAGTCATCTGGGCGAGAAGAGGATTTGTGGGTGCAGATAGAAAACGCATCTCCCACTCACAATTAATAAATTACTTACTTTCAGCGGTCCACCTCCCTTCAGATATAGCTATTTTACATTGTCAAGCTCACACAGGGGGAGGGGACCCAATTTCAAGGGGAAATGCACTAGTTGACAAGGTAGCGAAAGAAGCTGCACTACAACAACTAGCTACTCTGCAACTGCCCATGTTGAAACCTCCCTTTTTAGATGAAACACAACTGTTTGTTGAATAACAGTTCTCTGCCAGCCAGGCAGATCTTAATGACTGGTGTTACCCAGTATTGCAAAATAGTCCAAAAAGTGGACTAATTTGCAAAGAGGGAAAACAATGTATACCACAGACCAGTGCACCAGTGTTTATAGCCCAATACCACGGGGTGGGACACAACAGTATAGCGAACACAATTACGTTACTGAAACAAGATTTTTATATCACTGACCTTGCACAGTTAGTAAAAGGGTTTGTGCAACGATGCATCACCTGTCTTCGAAACAACCCAAATAACCCTAACAAAGCAATTCAGCAACATCTAAAATACACAACAACCCCGTTTACTCATTTACTAATAGATTTCACCCACATTCCCCATGAAAAGGGCAAACAGGAATATGCTCTGGTAATAATGGACATGTTCTCACGATGGCCAGAGATATATCCCACAAAAGCCGAAGATGCAAAAACAGTTGCCAGAATTTTAACCCAACACATTATTCCCAGGTGGGGATGTCCACTTGAAATAAATAGTGACAAGGGAAAGGCTTTTACCTCTAAGGTAAATCTGGAGTGGTAAAAGCCCTTAAAATAAATTGGAAGTTCCATGTCCCATATCATCCCCAGAGTTCAGGAATTGTAGAGAAAATTTATCGCACATTCAAGGATAAACTGAGAAAAGCCACAGGAGGTACCTTTCATAAGTGGAAGGAGATGCTGCCAATTATTCTAGCAGAAATAAGAATGACACCTCACAAATTTAAAAATTCTCGCCATTCGAGATTTTAATGGGAAGGCCATTCCCCACACCTTGGGTCAAGAAACCCATCACTCTACAAGAAGGAGATTTAGAGCAGATTCAGGATCATTATGTCAGGTCACTTATAACAAAACTAGATGAAATAGAGCAAAATATTATCTGTATGTTTCCTTCTCTCCCTCAGGACAACACCCACCCCTTCACCCACCCTTTCAGACCAGGAGACACTGTGGTAATAAGAAGGTTGTCCAAGGACAAAAAGGCCAAGGATTTTGCCTATGGACCAGAAACCACCATGGTAGCCGTGACCCGCACTGCCGTTTTGACTGAAGAAAGTCAGACCTGGATCCATGCTTCTGTGAAATTGGTACCCAGACGACACGAAGGGGTATTAACGAGGGCAGACAGCCCTGACCCCCTACAAGAAGTACTAACGAGGGTAGATAACCCTGACTTCCATCAGGACCTGCAAGATGTAATAACGGGGACAGAAAGTCCTGACCTCCAACAGTGAGAACGCAGGGTATTAACGGAGGCACACAGCCCTGACCCAGAAGACCTGCTATCACCGAACTCTGGCAAACTGTGGCTACTGATAGGACTGATTTCGGTTTCAATCTTTTCCCTAGTCTGAATCACAACTAACTGTATTTATCATCCTGAAGATTTGGGACACATAAAATGTATTTGTGGAGCCTCTAAGGCCTCGTACACACTCGTACACACTCGTACACACTATCGGACATATCCGATGAAAACGGTCCGCGGACCATTTCCATCGGATATGTCCGATCGGGAGTTTGATCCGATGGCGTGCGGTGACGTGGCGGTGACGTGGCGGTGACGTTGGCGCCGCCACGTCACCGCCACGTCACCGCACCAGGAAGTTAAACACTTCCACGCATGCGCCGAATCCATTCGGCGGCGGCGCGGCGGCGGTGGGGGACGACATGTCTGCTGGTAAGTGTACTAACCAGCAGACATGCCGGGCGGACAGATTCCCACCGGATAGATTTCAAAGCATGCTTTGAAATCTGTCGGGTGGAGAAATCTGTCCGCTAACCCATACACACGAGCGGAGATGTCTGCTGTAACGGTCCATCGGACCGTTTTCAGCGGACATATCCCCTCGTGTGTACGAGGCCTAACAGTCCACACCAGAATAATATGAATAATACACATGACAGACACAAGAGAAATGAAAACTCAGAAAGTTTTACAGATAAAATGTTATTATTGAAGTTTAAATATGCCTATGCCCAAAGTCTGGATATGAAAAATGTTGGATATGTCGTAAACTCCATCCTAGCACTACTAGGATCCCCCTAATGGCAGTACCTCTAAACTTCACCCCCCCTTCCTTAATAACACACCTCCTCTTGTCCTTACCGATGTCACAAGAATGCTTTCAAATAATACCCTTAGTTTTCAAATTATTAGTAGAAGTTATTCCCCAGACGGGTGTTTTAGGTTAGGGAATTCCACAAAGGGAGCTGAAGTTTGCCAACAAGCTAAAATTAACTTTTCAATGACTTCAATTGAAAGCCCTGTCTTTCACACTTCACCCTAAACACCACTCTAATGGATTTTCCTAACTCTAGTTCTACTTCCACAGTAGGAAAATTATTGTCAAGTTTAACCTTTTCCAGTCTTTCTGATGAAATGATGACAATTTTCAACAAATGACCCCTAGCTTTGGGAAACAGTATTTATATCTGTTGTGGGAAAACATGTCATCCATGGATTCCCATGGACCCTCAGGGATGGTGTTACCTTGCATCACTGATCCCTATAATGGGTGTGTTGGGGGATGATAAGGGAAGACACCTACTAGAGGCCAGTATACATCCCAGATACCCCCCCTACAAAGTCGTGAAAGACGGGATTTATTCCAAGAAAAGGATATGGCATGGGCATGGTTTCCCTCATGGACTGGGTGGGGAATAGACTTAATGAAAAGGGTGAATAATTACACTGGAATTATTGATGAAATAATGGAAACAAATTCTGATGATATTACCAAATTAAATATAGAAACTAGAGCAATTAGGAAACCATTAGAACTACACGAGTTAGCCATAGAAAGCATGAGTGCTGCTCTTACTGGGTTATGTGAGGTTACAGAGGATTACGAATGTTGCACATGGATACACAACACATCTGTCGAAATACCCGATTACTATGATATTATTGCACAACACCAGAAAGAAGTAAGCAAATTACAAGATGAAGCTAGAAATATTGCTAAAACATGGGACCCTTTTGCAAACCTAGATTCTGGATTAGGAATACTGACATGGTCGAAAGGTGCTGCCATAACCGTTATTATGATTATTCTTTTTGTTTTGATCCTATATGCTTGTTATAAGCTTATTTTTGTGCATTATTACCAAGACATCCCAAACTCCTGATCATGTTGCAGCAAATAGGATTTATCTGAGTATGTATTATGATAGAAGAAGGGATTCCACGCCCAGTCATTATCAGAAATATTTAGCCAAATATAGAGAAAATCGAAGAGAAAAGGAGAACCATATAATCTGATGGATTTTTGTGGTTCTAAGAGGGGATTGAAGGATAATGAATGTATCAAAAGTCTCACACTGTATGTGAGTGTCTTTTGTATTAACAAATGTCACAGAGCTGACTGAAGGAAAATATATCTTTGGATGTATGTATTTATATTCCTGCAGAGATCAAGTATCACACAGCTAACTCATATGTTCTGAGTCACACTTGACCTATGTACAGTAATATCCTTTTACAGCTAGCAGTGCCTAATAAGAGAAGTTCACCACTGCAGCAATAATTGTCCAATCAGCTTACATGTATATTTTTGTACAACTCTACCCCTATAAAAGACCTTCTGGAAAAGAATAAATGAGAATGAGTTTAACCTACCACCGTGTCTGTCTTGTTACTGCAGGGTTAAATTCATTCTCCCGGTACCAAGGGGTCATCGAATCGAGGTGGTCAGTATTATTCCTTACACTTACTATGCAGAATACATGTGCCCATGTTTCACGTGTCCTGTCTCCATTATAAAAGGGAAAAAAATCTGCGCTGAAACCCTTATTAAATAAATAATAATGAAAAAATTACACCAATGTGCAGACAAGAAAAATTGCAAAAATAAATGATAAATGAAGTGGTGCTGCAATCAAAAGAACCTTAAATCTTCAGTCAACATACATATATAAAAAAGTGTATTGTGATCCCACGTAGAAAATGAAAAATTATCATACAAACTCAAGTGACCTTCAACAATAGTGTACATACAAAAACGTGCAAGTTTATAAATACCAAAGGGTTAACACTGAAGATTTGTTCCAATAGATAAATATGAACGGACTCATGAATGGCAAAGTCCATATAGATTAAATGTGATAAGGAAAACTTGACAGCAGGTGAATCTACTCTGGTATTATGTTCATCTAGTAAAAGAAAGGCATTCACAGCGGCTTACCAGATAGAAGATCCAGTGCCGGCCCAAGACATTGTGCTGCCTGGGACCAAGAATGAAATGCTGCCCCCCCCCCCCCAAAAAAAAAAATCACGCCAAACAAAAGGCCCCCACATTCATTATTTTATGTACATGTATATAGGAGTATAAAGAGGACCTGTCATGGCTCTATACATGTATAAATGAGTATAACGAGGGCCTGTCATGGCTCTATACATGTATAAAGAGAACCTGTCATGGCTCTATACAAAACCCATACAAAAAAAGCTCTATAAAAAAAAAAAAAACATTAATTGCAGTCTCACTCCCATCAAACGCAGCCACTGTGCCCATCAAACGCAGCCACTGTGCCCATCAAACGCAGCCACTGTGCCCATCAAACGCAGCCACTGTGCCCCCCAAACACAGCCACTGTGCCCATCAAACGCAGCCACTGTGCCCATCAAACGCAGCCACTGTGCCCATCAAACGCAGCCACTGTGCCATCAAATGCAGCCACTGTGCCATCAAATGCAGCCACTTTCCCCATCAAAGCAGCCACTGTGCCTATCAAACGCACCCATTAAATACTGCCACTGTGCCTATCAAATGCAGACACTTTGTGCATCAAACGCAGCCACTTTGCCCATTAAATGCAGCCACTGTGTCCATCAAACGCAGCCACTGTGCCCATCAAGTACAGCCACTGTGCCCATCAAGCACAGCCACTGTGCCAAATACAGCCACTGTGCCCATCAAGCACAGCCACTGTGCCCATCAAGCACAGCCACTTTGCCAAATGTAGCCACTGTGCCATCAAATACAACCACTGTGCCCATCAAACGCAGCCATTGTGCCATCAAATACAGCCACTGTGCTCATCAGACGCAGTCATTGTGCCATCAAATACAGCCACTGTGTTCATCAAATGCAGCCACTGTGCCCATCAAACACAGCCTCACAGCATGATGAGAGTTCAGCATCACCCCTTACTGTTTAAAAAAGACCACTGACACGACCAAAGCATGCTCTCATCATGCTGTGTGTAAAACATCATTTTTTTCAGACAGGCAGGCTGGCATCACTTACTTTTTAGTAGTCTTCTCCAGGCCCTAGTATCTTTGGCTGCAAATTCACCTGTCAGACACGAGGCAGATGGCATTCCTCCAGGCAGCTCCTCCCCCTTCATGGTCACCTGACCCCTTCATGTCCTTCCCCCGCCATGAATGCGGCCTGCTCAATCACTGACTGCTCCTCACCCCCGCAACCCCCAGCCCCGCCTTCAGTGTTCTGCCCGCCCGCTCCTGTCACAGCTAACAGCAGCGACGCCGGGCTCCTCACCGCGCCGCTCACTCGCTGACTGCACCCCCCTGCGAGTGTCCTCTCAGGCAGCCCGGCGGCGCGCTCCTCACAGGCAGCGGAACCGGCAGAACGGGTGTATGCCGCCCCCTAAAGGTGCCGCCTGGTACCCATGGTACCACCCGGTCCCATCATAGGGCCGGCCCTGAGAAGATCATATAACTCCCATCAGAATATACTCCAGCCAGGCCAGGATAATCATCCGGGAATTCCTCCTCCAGCACACACCGTTCACGTTGTACTGAATTCCGTTCGGCTTACACTGGATTCCTGCTGCGGTATACTCCTCATAGTCCCACCCGATCGGATCACTGATCACCGGTTCCATTTAACACTCAGGCAGGATAGAAGGAAGAAAGCCTTGTGGTGTAGTATGAAGGTTCAGAGGTGTTTATTTAAAAATTTGCACTGCACTGCAAACACACCGCAAATACACCAAAGGACATTCAAAGGTAAAAAACACAGCCACGGCTGACAGTCTGATCGGCTCATGCGTGGTGACGTGTAGAGTACTGACTTTACCCGACGCGTTTCCCCAGGATTCTTCTGGGAAAGGAGATTGTCAATTGATCTCCTTGACTATGGTATAACAGATGTACCCATTGCTGCTGAGTGACCCCAACCTATACTCCATACCTATACCTTTAATAAATAATGAAACCACCACCAATTAACTTGGAGTAAAAACTGGCCATGGCAGCCTCCTTTATTTGAAATACATTTAAATATTAATTCTTTAAATAACATGTAAACAACAACATTCCTGAAAACACATTCTCTCCATAACAAGCGCTGGACTTTGCAGGTACACTAAAACACTAACTTATAAACTTTTAAAACATTTTGGGCACTGCGGTACCTAACCTCTGGTCATAGGCCTCAAGCCGACAAGCTGGATCAGAGACAACCACTGACCGCAGTGCCACCATTAACCAACATTCCAGCCACACCTTGGGTAACTGGAAAACATAACACCCCTTCAGCACCCATACCACCGCTGGGTACTGCCATCCTTCTTTGAGGTATTTCTTCTCCTGCAAAGTCCAACACCCACCACTGCCACTACTGCAAGACAGCACATACCTGCATAAAGAGAAACAAAGAGAAAACGCCAGACAAACGAAGACAAAACAACCAAAGAGGCACACACCTACCAACTGACCTGAAAACCAAGGGAGGGTGGGCGGGAACTTTCCCCACGCCGTGAATGCCCCGAGAAGAGGGCGGGAGTCATTTATAGACTCCCCTCCCCTCCCACAGTCCTCTCTCCTCAACCCCTCCTCCCCTCCGGCAAGGGTTCTATTAACCCTGTCATGCCGGTCCTGCGCTGATTGCAGGTTTTGCTTTTGCTCCGGGCATTTCTTTTCCAGAAGAATGCTGTTACGGGAAACGTGTCGGTTGGAGTCCACGGATAATTATCCTGGCCTGGCTGGAGTATATTCTGATGGACGTTATATGATCTTCTATCCGGTAAGCGGCTGTGAATGCCTTTCTTTTACTAGATACTAGATGAACAGAACACCAGAGTAGATTCACCTGCTGTCAAGTTTTCCTTTTCCATTTAATTTATATGGACTTTGCCATTCATGAGTCTGTTCATATTTTTCTATTAGAACGAATGTTCAGTGTTAACCCTTTAGTATTTATGAACTTACACGTTTTTGTTTGAACACTATTGTTGAAGGTCACTTAAGTTTATATGATAATTTTACATTTTCTAGGTGGGAGAGCGCAATTAATTTAGCGGTCTCCATTACACAGGAAGTACAAACTGTCGTGGGTTATGAGGATAATAATAATAATTATATTTTCCGCCAGAAAGATGAAAGTCCAGTAGGCCTCAAAATTTAAGTGAACTATTGCAAATGAAAACCTTTCAGAGCAAAACAGATGATTTCACAGGCTATGCAAAGCCTCCAATACATTAGCTATCTGTAAACATTTACAAGCAGATGTTGGAACTGTCATGTACCTGGGTGTATTTGAACCAGGATCTTCCTGGTCCCACAGCTGCAGCCTTACCTGTTGTGCTACAGAGGAGATCTGGACTTTTGGAAATGTCCTTGCAGTGTTAAGCATTACCTTGGACTCACTAGCCCCACCTGCTGCCAGCTGTGGACAACTTCCAATCAATGCAGCCCATAAATAGGAAGTGATGCTATCACTCAGCGCCCGTTTATGTGGTGTAGTTCCCTGGGTGTTGTGACTGCTTTGTGATCTTGATTATCATGTTGAAATTCTTCCTGAATTCCTGATTACTCTCTAGCCTGCTGATTTTGTACTTTACTGCCAGCTCGTGTATGACCTTTGCCTGCCTGACCACTCTCTGAATTTCGATCGTGTACCATTTTGCTTGATCTGTTGCCAACCTAATCTGCCTGACTAAGTTTTTGCCTGAATCCTCAGCACACAAGCTTCACTTTCGACACTACCTTTAACAGGTACATTACATTATAAATGGGCCACAATGGCAGTGGACCTGAGATGGTTAAGGCGATTTCACATCAAGGACAATTGATTGGCGCTCATGAACATCATCTTTCTTCCCTGGACGCCATGTTAGATGAACTTTGTACTATGCTTAAATCTTGTTTGCCTGGTTCCTCTGCAACGGTCCAGACTCCGGATCCTACTTCTGCTACGATCCAACCCACCTCTTCTGTACCACCAAAACTTCCCTTGCCTGACAAGTTTGGTGGTGATACTGAGGACTGCAGAGGCTTTTTAAATGTTTGCCGTTTGCATTTCTGCAACAACACTGGGACTTTTAGCACTTCGTCTGCCAAAGTGACTTTTGTAATTTCCTTGTTAAAGAGGAAGGCCCTGGCCTGGGTCTTTCCTTATCTGGAAAGCAATGATCCTGTGCTGCAAGATGCTGACAAATGTCTGGCTTCTCTCCAGACTGTATTTGACAAGCCAGATAGAGCTTCTGCAGCTGAGTACTCACTCTTGGACATGCAACAAGGCACCAGGTCTGTGGCACAATATGCTATCGAGTTCCATACCCTTGCTGCGGAGACTAATTGGGACCTTCGGAAAAGTTTTTTAGATCGCATCAAAGACGAATTAGTCCATAAGGATTCCCCAGAAAACCTTGAGAAATTTATAGAGCTGTGTGTTTGTCTGGATGTCTGATATCATGAAAGGTGCCAAGAGAGACTTATGCTGCTTACACACAATCACTTTTTGGCATTAAAAAAAAACAAGTTTTTCATCATGGAAAAAAAACGAAGTTTTTCCAACTTCATCATTAAAAAACGACGTTGCCCACACACCATTGTTTTTGCAAAATAATCTAGCAAAGCGCAGTTACGTACAGCACATACGACGGCACTATAAAGGGCCAATTACATGCGGAAGACATCACCCTTGGGGCTGCTTTTGCTGATATTGTGTTACTGCGTGTTAGTAAAAGTTTGGTGAGAGACGATTTGCGCTTTTCAGCCTTCGTGCTTAAGGCCGCATACAGTCGAGGAGACATGTCCGCTCAAACATGTCCGACGGACCGTTTCCAGCGGACATGTCTCCTCGGATTTTGGTCCGATGGCGTGTACACACCATCGGACGAAAATCCCCTCGGACTGAGGATGCGGTGACGTGGCGGTGATGTTGACGCCGCCATGTCACCACTCCAGGAAGTAAAATACTTCCACGCATGCGTTGAATCCATTCGACGCATGCGGGAGATTTATGTACGCTGGTTAGGCGTACTAACCAGCGGACATGTCCGACGGACAGGTTTCCAGAGGACAAATTTCAAAGCATGCTTTGAAATTTGTCCGCTGGAAAAACCTGTCCACTAGGTCGTACACACGATCGGATATGTCCGCTGAAACTGGTCGGCGGACCAGTTTCAGTGGACATATACAATCGCGTGTACGCGGCCTTAAAGATCGTTTTCTGTTGTACAGTTTGTGCTTTTGGGTTCGTATCTGTCTTACAGTGCTTGTATTCAGTTTGTATCTGTTTTTGCAGTGCATTCTTGTCTGCTCGTTCCTGTTTTGCAGGTCGTTCTTCAGAGGCCTTTCTGTTCTTCAGGGCGTTCTTTTTTTAGTCCGATCTGATTAGACGACCGTTTTCGAGCCATGTTGCGGGTACGTTCTCGTCGCTGAGATCGTGCTGTGCTTGGTGCAGGGATTTGAGCTTTATGCCGGCTCTGGTCCATGAACAGGTTGAGGAGTAGTGTTGAGCGGAATACGCCATATTCGATTTCGCGATATATTCCGAATATATTGGAGAATATTCGAGAAATATTCGCTAAAACCGAATATTCGTGATATTTTATCAAAATAACAACATTGCGAAATTTCGCTAACGCTATTGCGAAATAATTGCGAAATGTAATTGCGAAATTCTCGTCATCGCGCATGCGCATGCACGCGATCAACACGCGATAACGGAGCACATTTCCTGGAGTTTTGCCAGTCTATTTCTGGATCGCTTTACTGTGCTGCCCCTGCGAAGCAAAGATGGTGCAAAGTAATTTTACACCCAGTGAGGAAAACCTGTTGATCAATGTGAGTAATTTCACCACTGTTATAGTGTTATTTCATTTACCTGTAACTGCATTTTAGACTATTTTAAAAGTTACAATTTAAGATCAGATATTAGTATTTCCCAAAAAGTGTGGCTCCAGCTGTTGCTAAACTACAACTCCCAGCATGCCTGTACAGCTGCAGACACCCTGGTTGCTAAATGTGTATTTAGGCACTTTTCTTGCTATTTAGCATAATTAACATGTTGTGGACATAGGACGTATGCAGGGGAGGACTGGCAGCATTAGGCCTGGGGGGCAAGTCCAGTCAAGTGGCCCATAGACCCGGTGAAGGCAAAATGATGGACCGTGAAAACATTGTCTAAGGTTTTTGATGATCACAAAGGTGGGGGGCAGCAGAGAGGACAATGTGGCAAGCAAGTCCCTGTAAGAATCCCTCAGCTGAAGACCTGCCTCCCCCCCATTTTGCAACTAGTGAAGGACTACAAGTCCAAGCATTAATGCCTGAGCTCTAAGGATGTGACCCCCCCAACTACTGACGAACTACAAGTCCCAGCATGAACCCCTGAGACCTAAGGATGTGTCCCCTTAGATACCACAGGTTCATGTTGTGCCCTGTAGTCCTTCACTAGGGGTTTAAGCTGGGACAGTGGGACCTGTAGTCTTTCACTATTTGGGGGGGTGGCGGGCTATGGTGTGTGAGACACATCCTGACTGAGCTCTGAGGGGTTCACATCCCCAAAAGTTAAGGACTACAACTCCCAGCATGAACCCCGGCCGAGATGTGATCTCCTCCTCTGTTGCCGACTCATGCTCCCATGACACATATATGTTCTAATTCATTCACTTCTCCCAACCTCACCTCAGGCAGCGTAACTGATTTCTGGCACTGTCAGTGACAGTTCCCTTCCATAATGCAGGCTCCAATTTTACATTTCCTTGCACAAAGAGAGACCCCGTTCCACATTTCCCTGCACAGAGAGAGACACAGCTCCACATTTCCCTGCACAGACACAGAGACCCCGCTCCACATTTCCCTGCACAGAGACCCCACTCCACATTTCCCTACAGAAAAAGCAGGGGCGGCCTGTCCATTAGGGGCGCCACCCCCTTGTCCAGGCCACTCCCTATATGCTCAATGGATAGATTCATGCACAGCATAAATCTATTCATGACCGCTGCAGCCATCCCCTATTCCGGTTTCTTTTAGGATGCTGGGTGCCTGAAGCAGCAGGGGTGTTTTTTTAAGCACCTGATTGAAGCCATAGGCTCTAACAAGCTTCAAGATATGATGGACTCAGAGCGCACCCAGGTGTGTTAGAAAATCAAATTATTATTTGCTTTTGTAACACTGAACCGCCTCTCCGCCAATCAGGAAGAGCGGGTCTGATACCCATCACCTGATTGGCTGAAAGGACAGGCTCTCCTATTGGATGTCTAGCAGGAGGAAAAGCATGGAGGAAGCATAGAGAACACAGGAGACGCTGCCCATCCCACAGCTTACCACCGTCACCTGCTACCTGACCCACCACCAAGATGGGGTAAGTGTTGGTCAGACAGCGAGCGGGGGGGGGCTGCTGGTTAAATGCTAATGGGGGGTAACATTGGCTGCATTTGATGGCCACAATGATGCTGCAATTAATGGGCCACAGTGTGTGCATTTAATGGCAGAGTGAGGCTGCAATTGATGGTGTTTTATTCAGTATTTTTTAGTTTGTAACCCCCCCAAATAAAATTTGAGCACCAGCCACCACTAACAGAGAGAGACATTGCTCCAAATTGTCCGCACAGAGACCACTACAGAAACGTGCTTAATTCCTTTATCAACATAGTAAAACCTTGTACACACCACAGGCAGTTGGCGCTGAGCTAATCACAGGCAGTGAGACATTCCCCGATCTCTGCAGCCGCGCTTCGGGAAATGTCTCCCTGCCTGTGATTAGCGCAGCACAGCGCCGACCTCCTGCCGGGCTCTGCGAACAGGAGAGAGCTCACCATTACACACCACTAGTTTTATTTATTATTTTTTTGCTCAATCCATCAAGTAGAAAAAAAAAAAAGAGAGCTCTGGTTGGAGCCGCTGAGCATGAGCAAAAGTGACCTGAGCAGTGCCGGCTGCAAGTGTGTACAAGCCTTTGGGCGCACACTGGTGTGCTGCAGTTTGGCCACTGTACACAGTTTTCCTTAGCTGCAGTACTATAGACTTATTTTAGATTGTGCGTTTTTGCTGCATTTTTTTTAAGCGCACCAAAGATGCAGTCTTGTTTGTGCAATTTAAGAAAATGGAGCAAAAATGTGCAAACTAATAGAAGTGTAATAGAGGGTAACATGCAGATCACCAACACTGCAGCCAACCTGTAGCAGACCAGCGTGAGCCCAAATCATATGACACAGGACCAGGTATTGCACAACTTAGGCTACTGAAAGAAACCTTATCTGCAGAGAGAGGGGTGGAGAGGAATTTGGGAGAAAGGGGGGAAGCTGGTCACAGCTTACTCACTTGGAAGGAAGCAGGCAAAATATCACTAGCTTGGTATCAGGTTCCAGAGCATCCCATACAGAGCAGTGACATTGAGCACCGTCGGATCTCAGTTTAAACGTTCCCGCACACACATCCAATTCACACTTTCACAGATGGATCGCACAGGCTGGCCAAAGTGTGGGCGGGCACAGTGAGAGAGGGGGCTGGAGGACGCAGAGCACATCCTCCCCCTTTCATCGGCTGTTCTCAGCATACAGTGTCACAGAATGTCAGCTTAGAGGCAGCCGGGAACAGCACTGTGACAGGACTGATGACCGCTCACAGCACGCACGTTCCTGCATGCTCCTGGGCTGTTATCCAGCCCTGCCAGCCTCCCTCAGGAGTCACCCACAGCAGTAACACTCGGCCAACTGCACATGCTCAGTTCTCAGCTGCCAGAAAATCGGCCTTTTTAGAGGGAATAAGAGCGGCCTGGGGGGAAAATGCATGCCTGCCACCAACCCCAGTCCGCCCCTGGACGTATGCGAACGTCCTGACTTCAGGGTCCTTAAGGCCCAAGGTCGTTCGAATACATATTTGGCCTTTTGATTTTTGCAGAACTACAACTTCCAGCATGCCTGGGCATGCAGTGACTTCTAGTTTTGCAAGTTCTGCAGGCTCACAATTTTCAGACCACTATACACGGGTCTCTAAACTGTGGCACTCTAGATGCAGCAAAAGTTAAATTCTTAGCATGCACTGACAGACCATGCCTGATGGGAGTAGTAGTTTTGCAAAAGCTGGAGGCGCACTGGTCTTGAAACCGTGAGTTAGGTAACAAACTCGCAGTGTTTTGCAACCATTTGGGCCTCTAGCTGTTGCAAAACTACAACTCCCTGCATGCAACTGGCAGCAATAACCCCCCCCCCCTCCCCCAATGTGAATGTACAGGGTACATTCACATGGGCTGTGGCTTACAGTGTGCCTCTAGCTGAAGCAAATTTTGCGCTGCAGCTTAAACCCTCAGTGGGAAACTACTGTGAACCCCACGCCCCTCTGACTGTACCATAAAAACACTACACCACACTACATAAAAATTAAAAAACACAACATATACACATACCCCTACATAGCCATCCTCCCCTCCACAATCAAAACCAAAAAGTCTGGTACGGCACTGTTTACTAAACGCAGCCTACAGCTTTTGCAAAACAACTCCCCAGTATTACCGGACAGCCATTAACTGTCCAGACATGCTGGGAGTTAAAGTAAAGTAGTTGTACAGCTGGTGACGGTGAGCTAAATGGTGTATCAGAGCATGCTGGTAGTTGTAGTTTTTAAATAACATCAACTCCAGTATAAGGGTCAATAAATAATTAGAGCAGTCAGATGAATAGCAATGCATTTCCCCCCTATACGTGTATCCTGTGTTACTCATATATACATAATTATGCAAATGATAATGGCTGCTATATTTATGCAAAAAAGGTGGCGACCAAAATAGCAAGATATACAATCTGTCATGTTACCCCTGTCATTGATTAATAAGGCGAGAATGCTTCCAATTGTTAAATAACATACATTTTCATCATATATCCATAAGGGTTTAAAAAAAAGTATTAAAATATACTTTCTTCTTCATCTTGCAGACTTCCTGCTACATGGATATGATCATTTGCGCAGTCAGCAGGAAAAAAAAATTATTGTCAGCTCCCTTAGGCGGGAGTTACAGGAGGTGCATGGGGGCAGACATGAGCGCATGGCCATCCTTAAAAAGTGGTCGGACCTAAAAAGGCGCCACATGTCCCAGGTCAAACAGATCCGAGATGAATTTCATCCAGGTAAGTTATCGGTGACAGTTATGTAAGGTCATATGTAATTAACCTTAGGGCAGATGTTGTTAACCCAGACGCCATGTTGTGGTAACATATATCACAACCCAAGGTATTCATAGTACTGTTGAAAAAAGACATGGGACAGCAGACAGGAACACTTACTAACTCTAATTAAACTAAATAAACAAGACACCCCATTAATGTACTAATACTGGCCGAGGCTGCTTTATTTTTGGGTTTCAGACATATATTTTAAATAAATACTTTAATAACTTAAAAAACAGCCTAGTCACTACGGCTCATGCTGTACCTAAATATATTACAACTTTAAAATGTAGCCAACAACAACTAAACTAAACAGATTTGTCATTCTTTGTAAAATGTATTTTTTTTTTTTTAAAGAAAGGTGACCATCCCACATAATTAGCAGCCGCGACAGAAAGAAAATAAAAAAAGGGGGGGGGGGGACACAACAGTCCCGTCTACTGCGGCGACTGAGATCATGGCTGACGGAACCCTACGTATATACCCCTAAGTAACACTGGATTTTTCCAGAACCAGCAGGCCCACAGGCCTAAAAAGTGAGGGAAAAGCACGTGTAGGCCGCGAGATCACCTTGTGTTCACCTAAAAACGGGAAAAAACACGTTTTCCAGCTAAGTTGGCCACGTGAGGACCAGCTTACACCTAAAGAGCCCTATTAGGTTCCCAAAAGGGGAACTTGAATCCGTCACTACTAATTTTATTTAGTCCTGCCGCTTTCCCATAAGAAAAGGGGGAATTGAAACCTTCTCCCCCTTTTCTATCATTATTCCATCAAGTTAAACCATGGAATTTAAGTGGTGTTGTGGTGGGTTAAAGGGGAAGGGGTGATATTTTATAACTCAACTAGCTGAATAACTGGCGTTGCCCGGTCTTCCTATCTTAATCTTTTGTGTAGGAAAATGAAGAGACCACAGTCCCATATACTTGCAGGAGATTTGAAACAAAAACCCATCTTTTCTATAAGGGTTTAGGCAAGGGTTAATGTAACGCTCATATATTTTTATTTGCCATATAAGTAATATGTGTACCACGTATTATTGAAATATCTCCAGGCGTACAGAAGTTAGTTGGAACATACATTTCCCATTGATTTGCATGGGACTTTAAACAAAAACCCTGACAATCACAAATGGGGGTAGTCAAGGGATAAGTTAACTATCCTATAGTTTACATGAACATATAAGTAATATGTGACCAAGTGTTATCGAAATATCTACAGCCATTATAAAGTAACATGTATTTCCCATAGAGTTGAATGGGACTTTAAAGAAAAACCCCGACCGTGGCAAATGGTGGTGGGTTAAGGGTAAAACCACCTATCCTATGTTTGTGGCTGACATATAAGTAACGTGTGCAAAGTTTCATGTTAATATTTTTAGCCGTTTGGACGTGATGCTGGAACACACATACATACATACACACACACGTTGAGTTTTATATATATAGATAGATTACCACTAAATTCCTGTGGTAGGCGTGGGGTTATCATAGTAATCCTGTGTACTCCATCAGGCCCTTTTTTTAAACATGAGATTGTGTGAACAAAACAAAGCAAACAAAAACAGTTCATTTTACCATGGTGGCAGCCCAGCTCACGCTCAGTCCCCTGTAGTGCCCGCAAGACCCTTTAATATAACATTATCCCATTGTTTATGGTTAACTGTCTATATAAATGTATTTGTATTCATATACAATACAGCAGAGTACACAGAATTTGCATATGTTATTAGAAATTTTTTTTACATATATGAACATTGTGTTATTATAGATGCTCCTCTACCATCTGTGCGCCCCAAGCGCACAAGGCGACAGGCCGCAGAGGAGGAGGATGAAGAGGAGGAGGAGGAGCAGGAGGAGGATGCTGAGGAGAGGGATGACGAGCAGCCAGGGACCTCCCATTCGCCACCCCCAGCTCTTGTGGAGGACCAAGAGAAGGAGCTGCAACCCCACCCCCCCCAAACTTCTGGTGGTGTACCCAATCGGAGAGAAGAGGAGCAGGAGGATGACACCGTTGCTGTGAGCATCGGTCAGGAGGGTAAATATGTGCACAAAAATTAATAACATTTCAACAATAAGATGTAGATATTAAAATGGACAGCATTTAAAGCGCGCACGTCAGATTTCAGAACAATAATATGGTAATATGGTATATGGTATTATCATGTCTATACAATTGTTATGTGTCTAGCACATATACTTCTATCAAGAAGTATATGTGCTAGACACATAACAATTGTATAGACATGATAATGATTGTTTAATAAGTAACATAAATATTATATTGATTTTGTAACGGTCTCTGAAATACAAATGTTTTTTCTTATATCCTAACAGTTTTAAAAAAGATTGAACACAAGTTTGATGAGTTGAAGAGGACATATGACAAAATCCTTGTAAACAAATGCAAGATGCGGTTTCTAGACCGCGAAAACGAAAAGCTGGTGCAACAGCAGGGAAAAATTATGAATGAGTTGGCAGATCTTCAAAAGCAGATGCATGATTGTGTTTGATTTTTTTTTTTTTTTTTTTAATAAAACATTTTTTTTATTTTTCAAATGTTTCCTTTCTTATTGAGATTGTTAGGTGTTTCAACACATCTAACTTCACATCTAACACATCAACATCCACATCAACTGCAACAGGCCGCAAACCAGGGTTTAAGATAAAGTTTATTGTTTTAGTCACACTTGCTGTTACGATCCGGTCTGGTAGCTTGTAGCGGAGGCTGTTGGTGGATACGCTGTGCCAGAGAGGTCATAAAGCATTAACCAGCATGAAGGCAGCAGCAGTAGTATTCAAATATAAACTAATAATCACACACACAACATTTACAAGCAGTAGTTGTAATAGTCATATATAGTATCTGAACAGTTGGCCAAGACTTGACACCAGCAGTAGTGGTAATAGTAGTATATAGTGGCAAAGAACTTGTCTCATAGGTATCTGAGCAGCAGTATAGTAGTAACAGTACACAATAAAGTGTTTTTTTCACTCGTGGTCGTGGAAGAGGTGGCAGCAGCACAGCAGCAGCATTGATACCTGTAGCATAAAGTGGCAAAGAACTTGTCACATAGGTAAGTGAGCACTGGCAGCAGCAGCAGTGTAGTAGTACCAATACACAATCAAGTGTTTTTTTCACTCTTCGTATTGGAAGAGGTGGCAGCAGCATAGCAGCAGCAGCAGCATTGATAATTGTAGCATATAGTGCCAAAGAACTTGACACATAGGTATATGAGCAATGGCAGCAGCATCAGCAGTATAGTAGTAGTAACAGTACACAATTAAGTGTTTTTTTCACTCGTGGTCGTGGAAGAGGTGGCAGCAGCATAGGAGCAGCAGCATTGGTAATTGTAGCATATAGTGCAAAACAACTTGACACATAGCTTTATGAGCAATGGCAGCAGCAGCAGCAGTATAGTAGTAGTAACAGTACACAATAAAGTGTTTTTTTCAATCGTGGTCATGGAAGAGGTGGCAGCAGCACAGCAGCAGCATTGATAACTGTAGCATACAGTGGCAAAGAACTTGTCACATAGGTAAGTGAGCACTGGCAGAAGCAGCAGCGTAGTAGTACCAGTACACAATAAAGTGTTTTTTTCACTCGTGGTCGTGGAAGAGGTGGCAGCAGGATAGCAGCAGCATTGATATATGTAGCATATAGTGCCAAAGAACTTGTCACATAGGTAAGTGAGCACTGGCAGCAGCAGCAGCGTAGTAGTACCAGTACACAATAAAGTGTTTTTTTCACTCGTGGTCGTGGAAGAGGTGGCAGCAGGACAGCAGCAGCATTGATAATTGTAGCATATAGTGCCAAACAACTTGACACATAGGTATATGAGCAATGGCAGCAGCAGCAGCAGTATAGTAGTAGTAACAGTACACAATTAAGTGTTTTTTTTCACTCGTGGTCGTGGAAGAGGTGGCAGCAGGATAGCAGCAGCATTGATATATGTAGCATATAGTGCCAAAGAACTTGTCACATAGGTAAGTGAGCACTGGCAGCAGCAGCAGCGTAGTAGTACCAGTACACAATAAAGTGTTTTTTTCACTCGTGGTCGTGGAAGAGGTGGCAGCAGGACAGCAGCAGCATTGATAATTGTAGCATATAGTGCCAAACAACTTGACACATAGGTATATGAGCAATGGCAGCAGCAGCAGCAGTATAGTAGTAGTAACAGTACACAATTAAGTGTTTTTTTTCACTCGTGGTCGTGGAAGAGGTGGCAGCAGCATAGGAGCAGCAGCATTGATAATTGTAGCATACAGTGCAAAGAACTTGTCACATAGGTAAGTGAGCACTGGCAGCATCAGCAGTATAGTAGTAGTAACAGTACACAAATAAGTGTTTTTTTCACTCGTGGTCGTGGAAGAGGTGGCAGCAGCATAGGAGCAGCAGCATTGATATATGTAGCATATAGTGCCAAAGAACTTGTCACATAGGTAAGTGAGCACTGGCAGCAGCAGCAGCGTAGTATAGTAGTACCAGTACACAATAAGTGTTTTTTTCACTCGTGGTCGTGGAAGAGGTGGCAGCAGGATAGCAGCAGCATTGATATATGTAGCATATAGTGCCAAAGAACTTGTCACATAGGTAAGTGAGCACTGGCAGCAGCAGCAGCATAGTAGTAACAGCTAGTACACAAATAAAGTGTTTTTTTCACTCGTGGTCGTGGAAGAGGTGGCAGCAGCATAGGGGCAGCAGCATTGATAATTGTAGCATATAGTGCCGAAGAACTTGACACATAAGTATCTGAGCACTGGCAGCAGCAGCAGCATAGTAGTACCAGTACACAATTAAGTGTTTTTTTCACTCGTGGTCGTGGAAGAGGTGGCAGCAGCACAGCAGCAGCATTGATAACTGTAGCATACAGTGGCAAAGAACTTGTCACATAGGTAAGTGAGCACTGGCAGCATCAGCAGTATAGTAGTAGTAACAGTACACAATAAAGTGTTTTTTTCAATCGTGGTCATGGAAGAGGTGGCAGCAGCACAGCAGCAGCATTGATAACTGTAGCATACAGTGGCAAAGAACTTGTCACATAGGTAAGTGAGCACTGGCAGCATCAGCAGTATAGTAGTAGTAACAGTACACAATAAAGTGTTTTTTTCAATCGTGGTCATGGAAGAGGTGGCAGCAGCACAGCAGCAGCATTGATAACTGTAGCATACAGTGGCAAAGAACTTGTCACATAGGTAAGTGAGCACTGGCAGAAGCAGCAGCGTAGTAGTACCAGTACACAATAAAGTGTTTTTTTCACTCGTGGTCGTGGAAGAGGTGGCAGCAGGACAGCAGCAGCATTGATAATTGTAGCATATAGTGCCAAACAACTTGACACATAGGTATATGAGCAATGGCAGCAGCAGCAGCAGTATAGTAGTAGTAACAGTACACAATTAAGTGTTTTTTTCACTCGTGGTCGTGGAAGAGGTGGCAGCAGCATAGGAGCAGCAGCATTGATAATTGTAGCATACAGTGGCAAAGAACTTGTCACATAGGTAAGTGAGCACTGGCAGCATCAGCAGTATAGTAGTAGTAACAGTACACAATATAGTGTTTTTTTCACTCGTGGTCGTGGAAGAGGTGGCAGCAGCATAGGAGCAGCAGCATTGATATATGTAGCATATATTGCCAAAGAACTTGTCACATAGGTAAGTGAGCACTGGCAGCAGCAGCAGCGTAGTAGTACCAGTACACAATTAAGTGTTTTTTTTCACTCGTGGTCGCGGAAGAGGTGGCAGCAGCACAGCAGCAGCATTGATAACTGTAGCATACAGTGGCAAAGAACTTGTCACATAGGTAAGTGAGCACTGGCAGCATCAGCAGTATAGTAGTAGTAACAGTACACAATATAGTGTTTTTTTCACTCGTGGTCGTGGAAGAGGTGGCAGCAGCACAGCAGCAGCATTGATATATGTAGCATATAGTGCCAAAGAACTTGTCACATAGGTAAGTGAGCACTGGCAGCAGCAGCAGCGTAGTAGTACCAGTACACAATAAGTGTTTTTTTTCACTCGTGGTCGTGGAAGAGGTGGCAGCAGGATAGCAGCAGCGTTGATATATGTAGCATATAGTGCCAAAGAACTTGTCACATAGGTAAGTGAGCACTGGCAGCATCAGCAGTATAGTAGTAGTAACAGTACACAATAAAGTGTTTTTTTTCACTCGTGGTCGTGGAAGAGGTGGCAGCAGCACAGCAGCAGCATTGATATATGTAGCATATAGTGCCAAAGAACTTGTCACATAGGTAAGTGAGCACTGGCAGCAGCAGCAGTGTAGTAGTGCCAGTACACAATAAAGTGTTTTTTTCACTCGTGGTCGTGGGAAGAGGTGGCAGCAGGATAGCAGCAGCGTTGATATATGTAGCATATAGTGCCAAAGAACTTGTCACATAGGTAAGTGAGCACTGGCAGCATCAGCAGTATAGTAGTAGTAACAGTACACAATAAAGTGTTTTTTTTCACTCGTGGTCGTGGAAGAGGTGGCAGCAGCACAGCAGCAGCATTGATATATGTAGCATATAGTGCCAAAGAACTTGTCACATAGGTAAGTGAGCACTGGCAGCAGCAGCAGTGTAGTAGTGCCAGTACACAATAAAGTGTTTTTTTCACTCGTGGTCGTGGAAGAGGTGGCAGCAGGATAGCAGCAGCATTGATATATGTAGCATATAGTGCCAAAGAACTTGTCACATAGGTAAGTGAGCACTGGCAGCAGCAGCAGCGTAGTAGTACCAGTACACAATAAAGTGTTTTTTTCACTCGTGGTCGTGGAAGAGGTGGCAGCAGCACCAGCAGTAGTAAGAAAGTGGCAAATCTCACAGACAAAAGGTGACAGCACCAGTATGAGTAATATATCGGTACATAATCACTCAGCCTTTTGCCATTAGCAGTAGGAGCCCATATAGTGCCAAAATTACAAAAGCTTGAAATTGCAGTAGCATGGTGATTACATTTGAAAAGCAGAATGCACACAGGCCTTAAGTAGCTGTGGCAACCGGGTGTAGTTTTTTGGGTTGTGTTTTGCACGCCACAGGCTTTTCAAAAAAACAAAAAAATATCCACCTTCTTCCCAGCAGCAGCATAAGGAAAGGGAGATGCACTGTGATGTAAGGGGAGGGGGAACTCCACTTCTGATGGTGGGGTAGGATGGGGGGTGGCCTTGACATTGCATGTAAGGGGAGGGGATGCGCTGGACATATATATTACAGATATAACCGGCCCTTTTGAGGGCAACCATAATGCTGATGCGGACCACGATGAAATTGAGTTTGACACCCCTGGTTTAAAGACATAGGAGAGGTATTGGTAACTGACAAGGGACCATTCAGCGCCCTGAACCGGACGGCGGGTGCCAGAAAGTCAACCGCGATCCAGGGACTCATTCTTTTTGATGAATGTGAGTCTGTCCACGGAGTCTGTGGACAGAGCGGTCCTCTTGTCCCCAGTGACCACCCCACCTGCCTGCGCTGAATGTCCGCTCAGATTGTACGCAGTGAGGGGGG